>CM068301.1:45712146-45811953 GCA_034768395.1 Linum lewisii | reverse complement strand
TGGGTATCGGGTAAACCCTTACCTTTTGGGGTTTAACCCCAAATCTCTCTGCCTTTTTGGATTGCAAAGACATTCTCGAGGTGGAGCTATTTTTTTAGAGCATTATAGTTTCGAGAGGGAAAGACAGACTGCTCGATCGATGAGTGGAAGTGAAGAATTTAAAATGATTGAAAGAAAATATTGAGTTTGGTCAAATTAAAAAATAAAAGATAAAATTATGCCCTAATACAACGTTGTTTCATATTGGATACCCATTGAGTTAGGTATGGGGCGAATACCTTGAAACCCGTCCCAACTCGTTACCCACTGTAATTGGGTATCGGGTTTTCCATACCCATCAACTTTACCCGGTTAACGAGTAATCTCCACCAAATTTGGCCAGATTTTGGGTGGGTACCCGATTTCTGATACCCATTGCCAAGCTACTTGTATTCATAAACTAGCTTGTTTGTTTAGCCTTGTTCGTCCTCTTAATTTATAGCCACAAATCTGTCAGGATGTAGCCTTTAGGCTGGTTGCCTGTGATATAAGGCTGGTTGCCTGTCGACTAGTTATCCCCAACTTATCTATTTCAACTCGAAACCCTAAGTGGTCACCAATTGAGGTAGTTGAATTGGATAGTCACTAATGTTTTGTCTGATATGATTGAATTGCGAGAAATGGACCAATAAGTCGGCGGAGGAATAGAGATTAACATGATTAAAAGATCAGATTCAGTAACTGGTACGATTTTGGGCAAAATGAAACGTTGTCAGAGTACCTCCAGAGCATGATCAACATAGGATGGAGGTGATGATGTACTGGTAGCGGTACAACGTGCATTGTGACAGATGAATCTGTATTTCAACCACAGCTCTGTCTGTCCTACTACTTGTGGAAGATGATGCGTTATTCGGATCAATGAAGGAAACAAAGATTCAATCACTTAAATGCTAACGTTCACCAACAAATGAAATGCAGGTTCATTAAGCTTTCTAAACCAATGATGATGAACATATGAAACACATAAACAATAAGCCTGATTGATGATGATTTACCTTTGGATTCAGTCACCTAAATGCTAACATTCATCGACAAATGTAATGTAGATTCACGAAGCTTTCTAATTCGGTGATGATGAAACACAAAATAGTAGGATGATTGATGATGATTTACCTTTGGTTACAACAAGTCTGTATATGCCACTGTTACTTATTTACCTTTCTCAATCCATCTAATGCTCCTCACTACGATCCTCGGGCCGTATCCACTGTCTCTGTGTTCGGAACTGATGGGAACAATTTGTTGAGTGGAATCCAACGACGATGACGAGAGATCCGGTGAGAGACCGGGAGGAGAGAATAGGAATCAGGAGCAAGAGTTTGGAGAGCAGCTGTGATTGATCGAGGAGAAGGTAAAATCATAAACTGTGATTCTGATCGATCTGAATCTAGAATCGAGAAGCTAAACATCATTGGTGATCACCAAGTATCCTCCTCTATTAATCGTTCGCCATCTCTCATTTTCCTCTGCCTCGTAGGCGCCATAGTCCTAGCTCCTCTCCTAACTCGATCGGAGATCTCGTCGACCTCTACAAGTTGTTTCTCGGCTTTCAATAGAAAACCTAACATCATGTTCCAGGAAGGAAAGAATGAAGACGATTGGAGTAGCTAGAGGGCGAATCGGAGATTCACCGATGAAAAGGGAGGCGAGGAGGTTAATCTTGGCCGAGGAGAAATGGAGAGATGAGTCGGTGGAGGAGAAGATATCAGAACAGTAGAGCACGAAAGTAGAGGAGAAAGAAATGGTTGATTGGAGAGAGGTGAGAAGCAAGAGGAGTAGTGGGAGCTAAAGAACGAGTCGTGGAGTGAGTACGCCATTGAAGATATCGTCGACGTTACGTTAGAGCGATTGTTTTGCAATGCAGTCACAAGGTTCCCGTCGAGATCTCTCCCGAACCTAGGTCGTCACCGGAGTTCTGATCGGATCTCGAAGCGGAGAACGCCACCTCTTGTAAAGTGGAAAGAGAAGATGAGAGGATAGTAATATTGATAATTTTTTGTTCTCTTTTCTTTGTTAATATTTTATTATTATTTGTGCCAACTAGGATTAGCTGACTCAGCTGTCACACGGTTAGTGGACGGAAAAAAAACGGGAAAAGTGGACGAAAAAGTGATTAGTTAGTTAGTCGAAAGGTTATTTACATCTGCGATAAGTTTTAGAAAGTGGTGACCTTATTGATATCGTGCGTAATGTTAGTGAATATCCAGTTCAACTACTCCACCAATTGGTCCCGAGTTTGGAGTACTCAGACTTGTCCAAATTCAAAGACGAATGCGCTTTTCAATTTGTCTTTCGACCACAAATTTAACTAGAGGAAGGAGGAAGGTTTTTTGCATGGTTCCTTGGTGTCTAATTAGGTAGTTAGGCTTATCCAATCTTTTTTTCATTTTGTTTCTATTTCCTTGGTTCTTGTTTACACTTTCATTTTCCTTTATCTTTTGCGGCCCTTTTAGTTTTACGGATTGCCGCTGAGAAGTTGTTTCCTTGCCTTTTCCCCGATCCCGTTTCTTTTTACCTAATCTGTTTCCTTTATAATTTCGGTTTCCTTTATTATTATTACCCTTTGTTATATATTATTATATAGTCTACACCTTGCTTTTACGTGCTCCCTCACCATATATTTTTCTTCCCCTTCTCCATTATTATGTCTGTCTAATTAGCCATCGTCTGTTCGATGATGTTTGTTTAATCAACCGTCTCCTTCATCATTTTGCCTCGATTTCTCCCTCCCCCTTTTCTAATCCTACTTTATTGCAATTCTTCTTCCTTTGGCCACAACTATCCGATTTCCATTGCACTTAGGCCTGATAATTCCCCCCTCTTAAGTTTTATTGTAACAACAACCACGTTCAGAACTGACTCTGTTGACCCTTCCATTTGACAATGACGTTTATATTTCCTCTCACAAAACCCACCCCCGTTTTAACATCTTCCATCATCTTCTACCTTTTTCTTTTTCCACCTTTATCCTACCTCGCTCCTCCCATCAAATTTTGCTCTAAAAATAACGCTTCAGAACTTCTCACTGAAAATCCTTCGACCCCATATCAATTCTTTGCATTCAACACACTTTGGACAAACTATGAGTTACGTTCTTCATGATTACTTTCTCATTCTTTGTTGACCCCATGTTGTTTTCCTTCCAAGTGTATCCCCACACCTTTCTCTTGCGTACCACCTTCGTGCTTTTTCCATTCTGCTGTATTTCTCGCCCATTGAACTTATTTTTTCACTTGTCATGTTGTTTTGCTATGTTATATTTTTTATATCTTGTCTATTTTGTTGATATCGTCTCCTTTGTCGATATCTTTGTTTCCCACCCACTAAAATTTTATTTTCTACGCCCTCACGCTACATTTATTACGACCTTATTTCCCCATTGGCTCAATCTAACGGCTGTTGCGAAATTTGAAATCCAACAACCAACTATCCCAACCTTCATCCTTTATGCGTTTGAGTTTGTTTAATTTTGTTCTCTGCTTTGTGAGTCGTGTGCCTCCATGCCCCTTTCTTGCAGGTTTGTTCGTCCAACCTTTCAAGCCCTTTCTTTGCTACCCTCTCCCGATCTATTTCGCTTGTGTTCGTTTCCCCTTCACAGCTTTATCTCATTCCAAATTCATATTTTGTTGGGAAGATTGTTGGTATTGGCAGGACGAATCACGTGGCAGGTAATGAATTTGTTATGGCGGTTCAAAATCTTTTCGTGGCAGATACTAGGTAACCATTTGACTCAATATTTCCACTCATTTGCCCTCTCTTTTCGCTCTTCAGCCTAACTTCTTGTTGCATTCCTGAGTTTGTATTTACTAGCGACCTGAAAGTTGGTGTTTCAATGTGGTGTGACTTGGCAGCCGTTCTTGATGTCGACTTGATCACTTTGGACAACCTTTCAAATCCTACTATTGTTGCTTTATTTTCATTATGTATTGGGAATTACGACGGTAATTAAATTATAGCATGTTGTTCTTATACACGTTGCTTCACTTATTAGCTCTCATTTTGTTCTCTTGCATTGAGGTAGGCAAGACAGACGCCTCAAGCTCTCTTGCTAGCCATGTCCTCAGACACTCTGACCACCCTGCGACACGGTCTCTACGAATTTTGTGAGTTCAAATCGCGTCCCGTTGTGGCTAATGTTTGTACCTTTGTTTAAGTACAATTTGTTGCCTTCTCATTAGCTTTGTGTTATGCACTTCCTGTGCTCACCATTTGTTTTAGCTTTGTAACTAAATCTCGATGTAACCCATCGTTACTGGTATGAATATTTAGTTCAGTGACCAAGTGTAAGAAATCAGTCTGGGTTGTTCAGACTGTTTCCTGATTCAAGGTAAACCACGCGGTGGTGCATAGGCAATGACCGTACTCAACCTATATAGACAACGGGAGTTGCTTAGCAACCACGACCATTGTTTGTAACCAGACTACAGGCGTGTCTTGTGAGTGATGGTTGTAGTGATGTGGACTATGAGCGTTGTGCCTTGACAACGGCCGTTGGCCTATCAGGTTTATAAGCTATCGGGTAGTAGTTTCTCTAAGAATTCTCATTCTTTCTTTCTCTCATTCTGACGAATAGACAAGAATACGAGAGGGTTTTTTCCAAATCAAGAACTCGTGAGGACTTGGAAGGAGACAAAGGGAATAACATTGATTGATTCCCCTTTGTTAATTTCATGCGAACTTCCCCAATTGGTGGATTCAACTATGAGAGTGAGGATTCCTCTCGAGTTTTAGGTTTCTGACTTTTCGCTGATCAATTTGGTTCTGGGTTCGAGATTGGTGTTCGGTTTCAGGAGATCAGTAGAGGAGTGTGGAAGGAATCTCAGTTGCTCCCCATTTTCAGTTTCAAGCAAAGATCGACCTAGAACCGCGAGGGATTAAATTCTGTGAGTAAGCTTTGCAATTGCTATGATCCACACCCTGTGATGTTAGCTGCTTAATGTTATTGGCTATGTGCTTCTTGTTGCATTCAATTTAGGTGTGAGTACGGTAACCCACCCCGGATTGTGCAATCCCCTTAGATGGATTTATTGGCATTGGGGTCCTAGTGACCATATTGGCTGCCCTTGTGGCATTAATGAGGTCATTCGACCTTAGTGTCATTAGGATCCTCTGAATCACTTAGGGGTTGCTCGTACCACTAACCTACTTACTCTTTCTGGTACTAGCTAATGACTTATGTGTTGACTTGTATTTCAAGTCTCTTAATGGTGTTTGTTTATGCTCTAACTCATTTTAGTTACTGCTTACTGGTTAAATTACTCAGTGCTTTTCACTGACCCTCTCTGCATTTTATGTTGTGCTTGTTACGAGGTATGGTTATGCCACCTAGGAGAGCTAGAGGAGGACAAGCTAGGAGGCATACCATCGAGTCATCAATTAATGATAGGTACAACTTGAAGCTCAGACTCGCATTTCTCAGATTTATTTTTCTATGGGGATATTCGTTGGGTTTTCTGATGACACTCAATTTGACATTATTATCAGCCCCATTTAAGCAACATTTCATACCCTTTCATGCCATTTTGATGAGTATTTGGTGCATTTGTCGTAACTTTGTGATTATCGGCTCCTAGTGCGTACATTGTCCACTTCTTGGCTATTTTTACCATTTTTTTAGCTTTTATGTTGAACCCCCAGGTTACCACATTATATAGGACTTTCTCACGAGTCCAGCGCATCAAACGGAGACCAAATCGGAGTTCAAACGGAGCGGGAATGATCGAAACAAGTCGGAGTGATGCACAACTCAAAACGCTGCGTTTTCGAGCTTACACGCCGTGTAAGCTCCCCAGACGGGAAATTTTCAGCTTTTCCAACAAGGAAAGGGTTTTCGGGGGTATTGATAGACTTTTCGAAGCCAGATTTGTTAACATTCGATAGAGAGAGATCAACCACGACTTGAGGAGATTTGATAGAGTATTTCGGAGCTATCGGAGAGATCGTGACACCATCAATCCATCCCTGAAGACGCTCGGAGCTAGGGATTGAAGATTCTCAAGATCGAAGCTTCACGGTCCTTTTCTGTTCTTCCTTTGTATAAGATGAATCCTTCTGTCGTCTTTGATTCTTGTTTGTCAGATATGAGTAGCTAAACTTGTAGAGCTTAGATTAGATGAACCCTAAGTGACCCAGGGCTTTAAAGCGCTCATGGCTCGGCGGTAATTAGATTCAAAGTTCAATCAGTTTCTCTTTGCATGGTTGTTTTGTTCTTGATTGTTGTACTGCGTTTCTTGTCTAGTTGACGCCTAGATTAGTTTCATTGTTCTTGTGTTTCTTTTCTGGTTGATCGCCTAGATTAGGTTTGTGTTGAGTTAGGGTTTGTCGCCAGACAGCTTCCCTGCTTTAAAACATTAAAACTTGTCTTTCTTGATCACCTAGTTTAGATTCTTGTTAAGTCGAGGATAGAAGCGAATGCTTGCCTCACTTTAGAACATCAATTCAACCAGTTAACCTATTCATTGGAGTGTGCCTTTCGTAGGAACCAGTTAGGGTTAATCCGCTTCAAGAGTAACTCATAAATCATTAGTAATTGCACTAGTTAGTTTATTCATTGCGAGAGGCGACCGTACCTGGGCGATTAATTAATCTTGGTAGTTAGATCGGATAGAGCGAACGTTCGCCAGTCTTAAACCTAAGGGTCAGGAGTTATGGTGGTGTATAGAAATTGATTGAATGAGAATTGAAAACCACTGGTCTTGTGATTGCTGTTGCCTTGGTGATCTAAGGGGGATTCGAAATCTAAGCTTGTCTGTCGTCTGTCTAAACCAACCAATCATTCTGTCTTTTAGTTTCATTTTAATTTTCCTGCATCTTAGCCTAGAAGTTGTGGAACTCACACCACGCACAAAGTGTTAAACCTTATTAAATTGCCTTCATATTTGAGTAGACGATTAGAAGAAACCCTGTGGAATACGATCTGCTTAGCTTCTAGCTTAGTAGTATTTGATCACTGTTTTATAGCTCATCAAATTGGCGCCGTTGCCGGGGAGTCTTCTATATCGTTTGAAAGAAGAGTTGGCATTTTATTCTTCTACTTTCCATCTTTCATATTCCATCACACTTCGATTTTACACCGGTTGTGTTTGTTTTTGTCTTTTGCAGGTTAAGAAAATTCAGAAGCAAATCACTTCCAATCCACCTTCCCCTACCGCAATGGCTGCTCAAAAGAGTCTTGCAGATTACAATAAGCGAAGTGCTGCTAGTGTTTGGTCTTCCATCTTTGTGCCGCGCAATGAAGACGGTCCTGCCTATGAGATCAAGATTGCCTTCTTGGAAATGATCTCTAGGGATCTGCAGTTTGAAGGAAAGCCTCATGATAATCCATGCACACACTTGGCGGATTTCCTTTCTTTTTGCGAGACCTTTAAGAGTGGGAGCCTCGACAAGGATACCTTGTGCTTGCGAGTCTTCCCATTCTCACTCCGAGGCGCCGCAAAGAGATGGCTCACTAGCAAGCCACCCCGTCACTATACCAACTGGGAGGATCTTGCTCAGGAATTCGTAGAGGAGTACTTCCCTCCTTCCAGAACAACTGCTTACAGGAACAACATCTCAAGATTCAGACAGAGAGAAGGAGTAAGCTTATATGATGCTTGGAATGAATTCCAAGAACTCCTCTACGATTGCCCTCATCATGGATTCGAGCAGAGACAGCTAGCTGAGATCTTTGCCCGAGGGATGAACGAAGAATCGACTAAATGGGTTAACTTCTTAGATGATGGCGACTACACCGCACTCGCACCAGAAGCTGCTCTCCTTCACTTTGCAAACTGCGCATCCAAGTCCAGGAATTGGGAGAGACAGTTTGGAGCAGCTAAGAGCCAACCAAGCCGTGAAGATCAGATCAAGAGCGAAGTGCAGAAAGAAATGAAGAAGATTTTCAGTACAGCAAATAACTGGTCTATAGGGGAAATGAATTCATTGATCAAGATCCCTCTGGATTCACTGGAGGACAGCAACCTCAGAATTATACGTTTGAGAATACTTGGGAAATCGAGATAGACTGGAAGCTCGACCTAATCTTGGCAAGACTCGATGACCACGAAGAGAAATTCAAGCTTCAAGCCATTTTAAATCGAGATCATGAAGATCGAGGTCGACGAGTGGAGAGCGCGGTGAATAGCATGGCTAGCATGCTAGCTAGTATCCCCTTCTTTAATCAATCATCGGTTCAAGACGACTCTTCCATTAGGAAGGAGCACGTCAAGGCTATCTCCACAAGAATCGGCAAGCAATTAGCTGGTACTGCAACTCCTGATCCGGCCATAACTCCTGATGCTATAGCCATTGACACGCCAGAGATCGAGGAGGAGGTGACTGCCCCGCCTCCCCTAACAAAGACATAACCTGCGCCACCTCTTCCTCCATATTAGCCTCGGATTCCATTTCCTAAGGCTGCGCAATCAAAGGAGAAAGATCATGATACCCGGTACAGAAAGTGGTATGGATACTTGAAGAACACAGATATCAAGGTACCAGTTACTGATGCTATCCAGATGATATCGGAGAGTTGTCTTCCAAAGGATCTTGCGAAGAACAAGAAGAAGGGAGAGTTGTCTTCCGTCTCCCTCGAGGAAGAATGCTCCGCGATCCATAGCCAGACAACCGCCATACCTCCCCCAGCTAAGTATCGCGATCCCGGTGCTTTTACTTTGCCTTGCACTATTAATGATTTGAAAATTGATCGTAGTCTAATTGATCTAGGTTCTTCCATTAATGTCATGCCTACCTGCTTCTATGAGAAACTGAACCTAGGAGAATTGAAACCGATTAGCATGCATTTAGTGTTTGCCGATAGATCTGTTAAATTACCTAGGGGATTAATAGAAGATGTGGTTGTCAGTTGTGGTCCTTTTACTATTCTGGCTGATTTCGTTGTTATGGATACCCGAGGGGAAGATGTCACTCTTCTCCTAGGCCGACTGTTTATGGCGATAGCCGACATTACCATTAATGTCCTGAATGGCTCATTGACATTAAGGGTCGGCAAGGATACCATGACATTCCGCCTCAAGGACGGTATGCAAATCCCTGCCAAAGAAGAGGCGCATTGCTTATCTGTTGAAGCTGTGGAGTTGGCTTCGGTCAATTCCGTTACTAATGAAAAATCTAGAGTTTCTGCAGAAATCTTCTTGCTAGGTGTTGGACAGGTCCCTACTCTGAAGAATGACCTGCCAGCACAAAAGCCAAGAAAGAAGGAAGATCCGACGGCATTCCCTCATGAATCACCAAAAGTTAAGGATCCTGGCGAGACGAAGAAGAAAGGAACAGGAAAGACCAAGGAGGTTTGGGGGCCAGTCATTAAACCGCCTTCTACCGAGCCACCAGGGAAGAATGATCCTCTGAAGGACGCTTCTTCAAAAGAACTGTTCAGGCCTTGTAAAAATTCTGGTCATTTTCCCGAAGAACAAACCAAGTTAATTCACGCAAACGGGAAAAAGTTCACACTTGCGGAGGATATTTCATGAACTCCGACTCGGGCCTAAGAGAAATCCTGAGTTGGGATGTCTCTTGATCGTCATCCAGGTATCGTCCGGCTCAAGGACGTTAAGCAAGAGCGCTTCGTGGGAGGCAACCCACAGCTGGAGTCATTTTAAATTTATCGAGTCAGTTTTTATTTATTTTGAGTCATTTTTAGAATTTTTTGTCGAGTCGGTTGAGTCCGGATGTTAGAAAATAGTCGGAAAATATATTTTGGGTGTTATTTGGGTTGAATATTTTGTTTGCAGGAAGAGGAGTGACCAATTTGCAAGAAATTGGCCAAAATCCGGAATAGAGAACTCAAGGAGAGCTCAAAAAACACAGTGGGTTTACACAACCGTGTAAAGCCCCGTGTAAGGGCTTACACGCCGTGTAAGCTATTGCACTAAGGAGCTTACACGTCGTGTAAGCCCCAAAAATCACGAGTAAGTCATTTTTCTCCTTCCATTTTCAGATTTTACACTCTCTCTTCGTTTCTCTCTCCCAAAAACCTCCCAACTCTCTCCCTCCCTCAAACCAAATCGCCCCCGACCACCATTCCTACCGCCAGAGGAGCTTGGACCGCCAGCGTCAGACGTTCGCCTTCTCCCGTCGCCGCCCGATTGACCCTCTACCGGACCCCAGCCTCCCTTTTTTGACTCCGCCAGCAGCCACGCACGCCACCGCGCCTCCAGCCTCGCCCTCCCAACGTCGGACGCCCACGCTGCCCTAGCCTCGGCCGGACCTCCTTGCCACTTCCCCCTCACCGAGCGCCGCCTTCGTCGCAGTCCAGAAGCCACCGCAACCTCGAACGCGACCGTCCCCCGACGAACAGCAACTCGAGTTGAAACTCGAGCCAACCAGCCATTCCCCCCTCGTTTTTCTTTGATTTCGTGTGTTTGAGTCGACATACAGGTATGTAAATCACCTTCCCTACCCTCCATGATGCCTTAATCAATGTATTTGCCATGAAAATCGAATTTCCAAGTGCTAACTCGGATTTGAGTTCTTGAGCTCAAGAACCCTAATTTTTCAATTTTGGGGTTTTGTAAAATTAACTTGATATTCATGAAATTGATGGTATAATATGCTTGTAGTTTGAATCGGGGGTCATTTCAACTTTGTTTGCCTATCCAATTGTGAAATTTCATAGACTTTCCATACAGATTTTTGTCGAAATTGGGGATTTTTTTCTTATGGACGAAATTGGATGAATTTTTACTGCGTTATTGATCTTGTGATGATTATAAACATGTATGCATGCTTGTTCCCGAATATCTTTACCTTAATTAGCTCGTATGACGTATTAAGGTTCACTTTTTGCATACCGATTTCATGAGTTGTGATCTTAGCTTGTGTGACTTACATGGCTGATTTGGACTTGCTTATTACTTGATTATGACTTAAGCTTGAATTGCAATTGGTTAATTGCTTCCATGATGATCTATGTCAAGTATATTAAATGCCTAAATGTTGATCTTGCTAAGTGTGTTTAAGACCTGGATATGTACTTATGGGATTGTGCCTTCACTTGTTGACATCCTACTTGCATTCTTTGATCTTAATATCTTTGATGTTTGTTGTGGTTGTCATTGATTGATACTCCCTTATTGCTCGGTTGATTCATAGGTTCAATGCCATGATCTCGTGTGTCTCATACCTTATTCCTTTTGCTTGTCTTATATGCACCAATCCCACTTGTTATATGCTAAACTTGGCATTTTGGTTTGTGATTTATTTTCAGGATGGGAAAATCCAAAGGGAAAGGAGTTGCTTCTTCTGCTTTCGCCCCACCTCCGGCGAAGAAACTGAGAGGAACCGCGAGGCGCGACACCCTCCAGGTGGCTTCCCCACCGGATAACATCTCCAGCAACATCTTCAACTTCCCAAGGGAGGATGATCGGATAACATGGATGGTCATACAAAGGAAAGCCATTGGTGCCATGAGCCAGATTGATTGGGAGGCAATGGAGGAGGAAGATTGGGCTGATGGTCTTCGTGCGACACTTAACCGAGCCGGTTTGCTCCCGCTATTCCAAGTCACCGAGCCGGCGTACGAGTGGCCAACCAAGGAGCTCATCTCCACCTTCCGTATGGAGAGGGTGAATGAGAGGATCCGTTCTGTCACCACGACCAAGTGCATCTACTTCCGCCTAGGAGTGATCGAGAGGTCTCTCACTCTTGATTAGTTCACCATCGACCTTGGTTTCTACACTACGGAAGAGCTAGCTTCAGCTCCACCGACTGCCATCTTCCGCAACACCGAGAGTACTATGAAGTGTGAGATGTTCTGGCGCACTGTAGCTCCGTCGGACCCAACCTAGTATTACTCTAGCGCATCCAAGGCTAGTATGATGGAGAGGCCAATCTACTGGTTCTTACAGCTGGTCTTCCGGGAGTCTATCACTCAGAGGTTGACCTCTGGTGGTGTCTGTAACGCTAGAAAACTGTTCATGTTGCGGTGCATCGAGGAGGGACAGAAGGTCCATCTTGGCTCTTTGGTGGCCAAGTTATTCCAGCTTCAGCGCGAGCGCGCCACGAGACTTCTGTTGGGTGGCTCCTATGTCACCCGTCTCGTTCACAGGTACAACGTGCTCGCTTCATATGGCGCCATCCGCCTCCATCATCGTATTCCTCAACTCTGGATCACTGGCGACCTTCCTCGGTCCAAGAAGGTTCATGACATCCTCGCTCCCCACTGCGATCCTTTCATTGAGAAACGTGGAAGATCGACACCAACACCAGAGCCAAAGCCGAAGCGGCCCCAGCATACGACTTCAGTGGACTGGAGCGTGAGCTTAGGGAGATGAGAGCAGATTCCGACGCGCGTTGGGAGGCTACTCAAAAGTGGCAACAGGAGTCCAACGAGCGTTTCACCAGCCTCCAGGAGTTGCAGCAGCAGATGTACCAGTCACAGCTTCAGTTCTTTAGGCAGTTCCAGCCGCCAGATGATCGCTAGCACCCTCCGCCCTAGTGATTTCATGATTTTTCTTTATTTTTCTTATCATCCAGAACTCTGTACTCTTTGTTTTTGTTAGTGTCATTTTGTATTGTTTTGGGTCATTGTCGAACCCTTGTGGTTGGTCGAGTCTTTTGTATTCCAACTGCTCTACTCATGTGATGGATCCTCTCTTAGCAGGTTTTCAGGTTGTGAACTCAGAATTATCTATAAATTCTATTTAGGATCACGTTTTTGGTATCTCACCTGCGCCATCTCCGGCGCCCTCATGCTCGTATTGCGGTACCCCTATACACTTTTCTTCTCTTTTTGTGTGGTCCATTGGGGACAATGTCTGATTTAAGTGTGGGGTGGGATTATATCTCTGAGGGTTGCTATTCTAGAAACTTTGCATGATTTTGTCTGCCTATCTGAGATTCTGTGGTTTTTGTGAGATTTCTCTAGCATAGAATTGCTCAATTCTTGACTCGTGATGTTAAGTTAGTTTTCAATTTTTCATAATGATGCTTAGCTGCTTAACCTAGAACCTGTAATCAACATGCTTGCATCGATGCTAGATTTCCTGGTTAGAACAGAAAAGCTTATCACTCTTGTAGTTTGTCGCCTTGATTGCATGAAAATGACCGAATCCGACTAGCAAACCAAATGTGAGCTTTTGATCCATTGCACGTAACTTGCAATTTCAATTCTTTTTGAGTGGTTTTCTGTTTGCTTGAATGAGTTAGAATTTGCATGAGACCTACTCGAAACCACACGATGACACGAGTTCTAGAATGATAGGGGCACCTAGATTCAGCTACTGAGCCAGATAGCCTACCTAACGTTAAATCCATTAGGTGTAAACCCTTGAGCTTGGCCTGTTCTTTCAGTTCGATATACATTACAGTCATTCCCCATTCTTTCATCCCCCGTTGATCCCCTGTGGTTGTAGTTCTAGATTGACCTACCGGAAGTCGGTTTGTGGTTACTTACCTATAGCCATTAAACAGGTGGTCTTAGCTATTATGTCCAGACGTTTAAACCCCTCTAGCAACTAAAAGAAAGAACCGGCACAAAGAAAAAGAAGAAAGAGAAGAAGAAAAATAAAAGAAATTTCAAAAAAAAAAAAGTAAGAAAAAGAAGAAAAGTTCCAAAGTTCCAAAGTTCAATAACGTTCTTCTCCCTACATATGGAAGAACGAAATCAAAAGAAAAGAAAAAGAAATATGCAAAACAAAGTGCTAGGTTGCTTGAGGGTATCATAAGACGAGCATACACTATTCCACTCGTGTTTGGTTAGACAGTAGGAAGCTGATGAACCGTCGTAGAGCGGGTTATCAAATAACTACCAAGCTGGAAAGCTAGGGTAGATCGTATTCCACGGGTCTTCTAATAATTGTCTACTCAAATATAAGGGCAGATTATTCAGGTTTAACACTTTGTGCATGGTGTGAGTTCCACGACTTCTAATTCTAGAAAAAAGCACGAAAATTAAAAACTAAAACTGAAAGACAGATCGAAAGATTGGTTGACTAACAAAGATGACAGATAAGCTTAGACTTCGAATCCCCCTTCGTTCACCAGAGCATTGGCAATCACAGATCAGCGGATTTCAATTATTATTCAATCAATTCTAAGACACCACCATAACTCCTTACCCTTATGTTTAAGACTGGAGAACGTTCGCTCTATCCGATCTAGCTACCAAGATTAATTAGTCGCCCGGGTACGGTCGCCTCTTGCGATGACTAAACTAACTGGTGGAATTACTAACGATTTATGAGTTACTCTTGCAGTGGATTAACCCTAACTGGTTCCTACGAAAGGCACATTCCAATGAATAGGTTAATTGTTCGATTTGATGTTTTAAAGTAAGGCGAGCGTTCGCTTCTATCCTTAGCTTAACAATAATCTAATCTAGGTGATTAATCCAGACAAGAAACATAAACAACGAAGAACAAATCAAACATGAAAGAGAAACTCATTGAACTTTGAATATAATCACCGCCAATCCGTGACCGCTTTAAAGCCCTGGGTCACTTAGGGTTCATATAGTCTAAGCTCTACGAGTTTAGCTACTCATGTTCATAACAAAAGAATCAAAGACAAAGACAGAGTTCATCTTCAACAGAGGAAGAACAGAAAAGGATCTGAAAAACCTAATTAAGACGACTCCGGCGAAGCTTCAATCTCCGGTAATCTTCAATCCTAGCTCCAAGTCTCCGAGGTGAAGGGATGGCGTCACGATCTCTTCCTGGCTCTTCGAACTCTAAACTCTGCTCCAGAACTCGTGAGAATTCTGAAAATTAGATGTATTATGAGGTATATCCTTATTTGGGCCGCCGGTTAAGTATTTATACTTAACCCTAATACCGCCGGATTTTGCCTGGAATTTTCACCGAAAACTCAGTAAGTTTTCGCCGAAAATTCCTTTGTCAAATTGACTGACTGCTCGGCTGTATCTCCTGTGATTTTTGGACATTAGGGTTCTCGGTGAAAACTTGGACTTTTCGCCAAGAACTTCTCTTTATGAACTCAGCCGATTTCTTCTTGAGTTTTCGCCGAAAACCTAGGGGATTTTCGTGGAAAACTACAGTGTAAATTGGGGCAGGATTTGATTCGACTTGATTGACTTTTTGGATTGACTCTGGTGCGATTCCTCGAGGTTCCAATGCTTAGACACGTCCTTGGCTACTTTATTTGATGGCAAAAACCTGTGCTACCATGAAAACACTAGAAAACCATCAAATAGACCCGGAACGGGCCAAAGTAACACAAATGGCACGAGATAGAGCAGTTGAGTGAATATTCGCTATTCTACCCTAAAAAACCTTGTCTTAAGCAAGGAAATGTCGCTTAAATGAGGTTGATAATCACGTCAAATCGAGTGTCATCAAAATCCCCACACTTAAGCTTTTGCTTGTCCTCAAGCAAAATGAATAGAAGTGCTCACGTTCACAAAAGATAACATCTATTAAATCGAAGTTCAATCATATACAATGAATTATTAGACAGATAATTCCTAGAACAAGAAACCTAACATGCATACTGATCAGCCAAACAACCTGGTCTCACTAAAAACTGCACACGACAAGTAATAGCAACCAATTATGCACAAATTTGACCTGACCGACCAGACTCCTCACATAGGAAATATTTAGTAAACGGGGGACTCTCACTCTCTGTGTTTAAGGACGTGTTTATGCTCTCAATCATTTTCTGTTACTGAATTCTGTCATAAGTTTGCAATTTGACCACATCTCCACCACTGTGACAACACAAGTAACTTGTCAAGAAGGACTTCTCTGCTAGGACCGTAACGAATTCTACACTACAAGGGTTTATGATGAGATGGATGATGCAAATGTATGATGATGGCTTTGTTGCAGTGTAGCTTTCGACTAACTTCCCTCGAATCTAGCCTATGGCTTCCTACCGTCTAACCAGACACGGGTGGAATAGTGAACGCTCGTCCTATGATACCCTCAAGAAACCTAGCACTTGATTTTCTTTACACACATTTTTTTCTTTTAAAATTTTCTTTTGACTTCGTTCTTCCATATGTAGGGAGAAGAACGTTTATTGAACTAAGAACTTTGAAACTTTTTTTCTTTTTCTATTTTTTTTCGAAATTTCTCTTATTTTTCTTCTTTTCTTTTATTCTTCTTTGTGCTGATTTTTCTTTTAGTTGCTAGAGGGGTTTACACGTTCGGACATAATAGCTAAGACCACCTGTTTAATGGCTACAGACAGGTTACCACAAACCCACTTTCGGTAGGCCAATCTAGAACTACAACCATAGTGGATCAACGGGGAATGAAAGAATGGGAAATGGCTGTAATGTATATCGAACCGAAGGAACAGGCCAAGCTCAAGGGTTTACACCTAATGGATTTAACGTTAGGTAGGCTATCTGGCTTAGTAGCTGAATCTAGTTGCCCCTATCATTCTAGAACTCGTGTCATCGTGTGGTCTCGAGTAGGTCTCATGGAAATTCTAACTCATTCAAGCAAACAGAAAACCACTCAAAAAGAATTGAAATTGCAAGTTACGTGCAATGGATCAAAAGCTCACATTTGGTTTGCTAGTCGGATTCGGACATTTTCATGCAATCAAGGCTACAAACTACAAGTGTGATTTTTAAAATCTGTTATGACCAGGCCATTTAGTATCAAAGTATACACATTGGTTCTTGAGTTCTAGGTTAAGCAGTCTAAGCATCATTATGAAAGATTGAACAACAACTTAACATCAAAAATCAAGAACTGAGCCATTCTAATGCTAGAGAGACTGGAAAGGGACCACGAGGCACACAAAAATACAATCAAGGGCAATCAAGCTCATGCAAGGTTCTCTAGCATCCTATCCCACAGTTAAATCGTACTGTGTCCTCACAGGACTAAAACTAGAGTGAAGAGTGAAGTAGAAGAACCTGGAACGAGATGGTTGGTGTAGGGGGTGAGCACGGATCCTCGGAGCAAAGGGAATCTACCGAAGCGAAGCAAAGGGAATCCCCCAACTGCCTGCAAAACAAAAACAAAAGGAAGATAAAAAGAGACCGGGACAAGTGTCCCGGATCCACACAGAAAAAAGTTGGATCGAAATCCAAAAAGAAGAAATAATAAAAAAGGACCAGAAAAGGAATACAACCCGATCACTGCTGGTCAGGCGCATCAGGAGGGGGAATGTGGAGGGCGTCGCCAACCTGCCGCTGCCACGCCAGCTGCGCCTCATACCTCTTGGTGAACGCGCAGTCGTTGTGATGCGTTTCACACAAATAACTAACAAACCTACAAAAGCTAGGGTAGATCGTATTCCAAGGGTCTTTTAAGATTGACTACTTCAAAACTGGCAAAATACTCGAATGCAGACAAGTTGTGCGTGGTGTGAGTTCCACGACTTCTAATTCTAAGAAATGCAGAGAAATTAAAACAAATTAAACTAAAGCAGATTGGAAATTAGGGTTTGAAAGCAGAGATGACAAACGAACATAGACTTTGAATCCCCCTTCATTCCCCAGAGCATTGGCAATCAACAGATCAGCGGATTTCGATTCTCATTCAATCAATTACTAAGACACCACCATAACTCCTTACCCTTAGGTTTAAGACTGGCGAACGTTCGCTCTATCCGTTCTAACTACCAAGATTAACTAGCCGCCCAGGTACGGTCGCCTCTCGCAACGACTTAATTAACTGGTGCAATTACTAATGATTAATGAGTTACTCTTGCAGTGGATTAACCCTAACCGGTTCCTACGAAAGGCACGCTCCAATTATAAGGTTAATTGTTCAATTCGATGTTCTAAAGTAAGGCGAGCGTTCGCTTCTATCCTTAGCTTAACCAGAATCTAATCTAGGTGATCAATCCAGACAAGAAACAGGAACAATGACGAACAAATCAAACATGAATGAGAAACTGATTGAATTTCGAATCTAATCACCGCCGATCCGTGACCGCTTTAAAGCCATGGGTCACTTAGGGTTCATCTAGTCTAAGCTCTAACGAGTTTAGCTACTCATGTTTATCACAAAAGAATCTAAGACAAATAAAGAGTTCATCATTCAGAGGAAGAATAGAAAAGAATCTGAAAAACCTAATTTAGACGACTCTGACAGACTTCGATCTTCGGTAAACTACACTCCTAGCTCCGGTTCTCCGAGATGAAAGGGATGGCGTCACGATCTCTTTCCGGCTCTTTGAACTCTAACTCTTCGCTCTAGAACTTCAGAGAATCCTTGGAAAACGTAATTATGAATGATCTATCATGATGTGCCGCCGGGTTAAGTATTTATACTTAACCCTAAGTGCTCCGGATTTCCCTATTATTTTCGCCGAAATTCTTGAGGAATTTTCGGCGAAAATTCCTTTGCAAATGAAGGGATATTTTCGCTCTTCTTCTGGACTTCATTCTCGGATAGAAAACTCAACACTTTTGCCGAAAATTTCCTTTACTTGGCACCAGTCGATTTGAGATGATATTTTTGCAAAAAATGATAGGGTATTTTCGGCGAAAACTTCTTTGTAAACCGGGCAGGAATTTGTTTGAACTTGATTGGCTCCTTTGATCGATTCTGGTTCAGTTCCTCAATGTTCCAATGCCTTAGACACGTCCTTGGTTACTTATTCGATGGCAAAAACCTGTGCTAACATAAAAACACTAGAAAACCATCAAATAGACCCGAAACGGGCCAAGGTAACACAAATGGCACGAGATAGGGCAATCGTTTGAATATTCGTTATTCTACCCTAAAAACCATGTCTTAAGCAAACAAATGTCGCTTAAATGAGGCTGATAATCACGTCAAATCGAGTGTCATCAAATACCCCACACTTAAGCTTTTGCTTGTCCTCAAGCAAATTGAATAGACACGCTCATGTTCATAAATGATAGGATCGATTAAATTGGAGCTCAATCAAACACAATGAATTATTAGACAGCTAATTCCTAGAACAAGAAACCTAACATGCATACAGATCAGCCAAACTAAGCAACCAATTATGCACGAATTTGACCTAACCGACTAGACTCCTCACACAGGATATATATAGTACAATGGGAACTCTCACTCTCTGTGTTTAAGGACATGTTTCTGCTCTCGATCATTTCCTGTTACCGAATTCTATCATAGGTTTGCATTTCGACCACATCTCCACCACTGTGACAACATGAGTATTTAGTCAAGAAGGACTTCCCTGCTAGGACCGTAATGAAATCTACACTACTTGGGTTTATGATGTGATGGATGATGGGAATGTATGATGATGGCTTGGTGCGGTGTAGCTTTCGACTAACTTCCCTCGAATCTAATCTATGGCTTCCTACCGTCTAACCAAACACGGGTGGAATGATGAACGCTCGTCCTATGATACCCTCAAGCAACCTAGCACTTATTCTTTTTCTTTACACGATTTTTTTCTTTCTTTTCAACTTTTCTTTTGACTTCGTTCTTCCATTTGTAGGGAGAAGAACGTTTTATTGAACTAGAAACTTTGAAACTTTTCTGATTTTTCTTTTCTTCACTTTTCTTTTTCGAAATTTTCTTTCTTTTCTTACTTTACTTTTTTTTTCTTTTGCGCCGATTTTCTTTTAGTTGCTAGAGGGATTTACATGTCTGGACATATTAGCTAAGACCACCTGTTTAATGGCTATAGGCAGGTTACCACAAACCGACTTCCGGTAGGTCAATCTAGAACTACAACCACAGGGGATCAACAGGGAATGAAAGAAATGGGAAATGGCTGTAATGTATTATCGAACCGAAAGAACAGGCCAAGCTCAAGGGTCTAAACATAGTGGATTTATCGTTTGGTAGGCTATCTGGCTTAGTAGCTGAATCTAGGTGCCCCTATCCTTCTAGAACTCGTGTCATCGTGTGGTCTCGAGTAGGTCTCATTTAAATTCTAACTCATTCAGGCAAACAGAAAACCACTCAAAAAGAATTAAAATTGCAAGTTACGTGCAATGGATCAAAAGCTCACAGTTGGTTTGCTAGTCGGATTCGGTCATTTTCATGCAATCAAGGCTACAAACTACAAGTGTGATTTAAAAATTCTGTTCCAACCAGGCAATTTAGCATCAAAGTATACAAGTTGGTTCACAAGTTCTAGATTAAGCAGTCTAAGCATCATTATGAAGGTTTAAACAATAACTTAACATCAAAAATCAAGAACTGAGCCATTCTAATGCTAGAGAGACTGGAATGAATCACGAGGCACACAAAAACACAATTCAAGGGCAATCAAGTTCATGCAAGGTTCTCTAGCATCCTACGCCACACTTAAATCGGACTGTGTCCTCACAGGACTAATTCTAGAGTTCAGAGTGAAGTAGAAGAACCTGGACCGAGATGATTGGTGTAGGGGATGAACACGGGTCCTCGGAGCGGAGGGAATCTACCGAAACAAAGCAAAGGGAATCTCCCTACTGCCTACAAAACAAAAACAAATGAAACATAAAAAGGAAACCGGGACAAGTGTCCCGGATCCACACAGAAAAAAAGTTGGATCGAAATCCGAAAAGAATAAATAAAAAGAAAGGACAAGGAAAAGGACACCACCTGATCATGGCTGGTCAGGGGTGTCGGGGGGTGGAAAGTGGAGGTGCTCGCCGAGCTGACGTTGCCACGCCAGCTGTGCCTCATACCGCCTGTCGGGGCGGCGCATATGCTGCTGCATAATAGTCCATCTCGCCTCCTGAGTGGCATTGTCGGTGATGCGCCACTCCTGCAGTCACTCATACAACTCACCAACATCCGCGGGGTGGTGTCGGGGCTGTTGAGGAGGCGCCTGGTATGTATCTGGGATGTGCGGCGGCTGCTGGTGTGCATACCCCGCCTGATGGTGTGGCGAGGGTATATAATCTTGGAATTCTGGCGGCGGCTGCGGCTGCTGCCCCTCAACATCATCGTCTTCCTCCGACTCGACCACAGGCTGGAGTGGAGGATCTGCTGCTACATGGGGACTGAGGTCCAGCTCTAAGTCGTATTCGACTGCCAAATCTCCTCCAATGGTCCTAACTTGGCGTCGTGGAATGTTCGGGCCATATTCATGGCTGATGCCGAAGGAGATGATGAGCTGACCTATGAAGTTACCTCCTAGGAGTCTGCGAGGTGGCGTCCGCCTCTTAGTCTTCTGGTGGAAGATGCGAGCCAGCACCCAGCCGGGGTGAAGAGGGTAGCTCTCTCGAATGGCTCGAAGAAGCATAAGCTCCTCCTTGAGGATATGGTGGCGATCCTTGTCTGGAACATACAAAAGCGATCTACGCCAAACCACATGAATAAATTTAAAGAGTGGGTGAGAGAGGGACTTAACTGAGTCATGGCCCGTGAGGCGATCACCAGGCACTCCAGTCATATGGCTCCAGAGGGCGTGGTACTCCTCGTCGTCATCATCGTCGCCCCAGCCTAGGTGATGGTCGTGATAATGCTCGTAGGGGATGCCAAGATGAGCAGCAAACTCATCGTAGGTGAGCTGCCTGTACACCCCACCAAGATAGAAGGTCACAACCTTCTGGCGCTGCTTCCTCTTGTGCTCATCCAGATCAAAGGTCGCCCAGAACTCCTGAAGGGCGATGTCTGGGAAATCGGCAGCGATGGTGGTCAGCTCTAGGAGACCGGCCGGTGCTAGGGCGTCATGCACATTCCGGTGGTAGTCCTCGTCGTGCTCGGAGAGGGACTCCAAGGAAAGAGGGCGCACGTCAGCTCCACGAATGTGCTGGATCTTCTGGAAGCACTCGAAGTAGAAGTCAGGAAGACGAGCTAGAGTGCGATGGTATCCAGCCCGGCGAGGTAGTGCGGGTGGAGGACCCAGAATGGCGGGTGTGACGGGTGCGGCAGCTCCGGAGCTCGAGGCGCCATCAAGTCGCGCCTTAGTCCTGCGCTCATAAGTGGTGTTCCTAAAACCAGAATGAAACCAGATTAGTCAAACTTAAACCCTACCCCACACTTAGTAGAAAAACTCAATTTCACAAAGAAATGAGGAAAACTAAGTGGGGTAAGCAAAGCAGAGTAACCGGTAATCATACACAGTAAAATACATGCTCAGGAACAGCCAAAATCGGATAAGCACAATCAGAGTTCAAAAAGTCAAATCGGTATTCAGAAAGTCAACACTATAGCATTATGAACCCTAATCATGGCAAGACTATCACAAAGAGGAGAATGACGTAAAATATGATCTCAGATGGCAAACACGATAATCTGAACGAGAATGAACACATACGGCAGCCAAATGACAAAAACAGTTCATGGTCAACCCGACATTTCTCACAAGTCAACATAACAAAGAATCAATCGTATGCATAGCAACACATGATCAAATGATATGGAAATTAAGCACGAAACTCCCTAAGCATGCTAGAACAGTTCTACAAGTTCAGCTAACCTAGTTCACACGAAATCAGTCGGCACGCAAATCGAGGCAAACCGAAAAGTCAACCGAAAGTCAATCCCGACGAAATTCAGCAATCCATATGTCAAAAGATTCGTATTGAAAAGTTCTACAACTTACCTTGAATCCATGGATGCTAAAAATGAACGGTTTGGGAGAAATCGGTGAAAAACTCTGAAAACAAGGGTTTCGGTGAACTGGAGCTGTAGAGCTCCGATTCGAACGTTCTAGGGCTAGAAATGAACGGAAGGAAGAGGGGAGTTGAGCGGCGACGGTCGGCAATGGCGGCGGCTGCGGCAAACGGTGGCGGCGGCGGTTTAAAAAGGGTGGCGGTCGGGTTTGAGAAAACAAGGGAAGTTTTCGGCTGTGGGTCGAAAATGAAATAAGGGAAGAGAGAGGATAAGACCGGATTCTTAAGTGGGATTTTTGGCCAATTTTCAAAGAGATTTTTGGCGAAAAGAATAGGGGGTTTTCACCGAAAATTTACGTTCAAATGCACTGCCGGTTTTCAAAGATCATTTCGCCGAAAATTCCCATATGTTTTCGCCGAAACTAAGAGTTAAAATCACTGCCGGTTTTCAAATAGATTTTTCGCCGAAAACACTCAACTTTTTGAACCGAAAATATGAAACAAGAGACCGGGTTCAAAAATTCAAAAGGCGATTTCACCGAAAATAGGGGTGATTTCGCCGAAAATTTTGAACTACTCGGGTGAAAATATTTTCGCAAATCCGGCGAACTTCATAAAATCGCAGTTATAGCCACAAAAATCGGAACGACCTCAATGAACTTGCGACTGACTCTATGACACACAGACTCTACACGAAAAATAAGAAAACAAACAAACTGACACTTTTGGCTCCCCCGAACCGACTCTAAAACACTAATAGGTCGTTTGGTTTCTGTGATTTGGAAATAGTGTATTTGAACAATATTGTGGTTTTAGAAAAAGCTGTTTTGTGATTACACTTTTTTACTCAAAACCTTTGTTTGGAAGTTGCTATGAATCAGTTTGGGATTTGGGTGTGGTGTCTTAAAATGAAGCTAAATTACCATTTTATCCTTATTATTATGTTGGCCATATTTGAACTAAAAAGTTTTGGTATTTTTACGATATTTGTATGCAGTAATTTTGTAATAGCAGATTGTGGCCAAGTCATTGTTGTTGTAAGAGACATGTTTGTTTTAATGCAAGTGTTACCAATGACAACAATTTATGGTTCAATAATCCTTCAAATTACGAGCAAACACCAAACTAGAATAATACTAATCCAAAGATAACATTTCATGCTTACACAAGCTACACTACTTCTGCATATTCAAATTCCTATCTACGGAATTGTGAAATTCCAAAATATGAGTTGTCTAGCACTACCTGCTCTCAAAAAGATGTTTACAAAACATAATAATATATAATCCTATAACACAAACCCCATTGTTCTTAGGCTTAAGTTGGTGAGAGTGATTAGAAAGTTGAACTAAAATAGTGGCATAGATTGTAATTTCTAAATTAGTAGTTGGACAGAAAGGTAATTGTACAAACCCTTCAATTCACTCATTATCAAATCACCCAAAACTCAACTAAAAGCTGAGTTTTGAAATCACTCATTTTTTTGGCCCAAATAAGCTGTTTTGTGCATTTGTATTTCCGAAAAAATGAAGGTTTTGGATGAAATAGTGTATTCATCCAAAACACACCTCCAAATCACAGAAACCAAACATGGTGTAAGTTCGACAAAAATTAAAAACGGACTCCAGCCGTGGGTTGCCTCCCACGAAGCGCTCTTTTATTAACGTCCTTGAGCTGGACGATACCTGGACAGTATTAGGAGACATACCAACTCAGATTCTCCTTAACGCTCGTGTCGGAGTTCATGAAGCACAGCTTCGAGACTTCTCCGGTAAGCGTGAATCTCTTCCCGTTCGCATGCAAGAGCTGGGTACGTCCATCGGGAAGATGATCAATGATCTTGAACGGTCCGAACAGCTCTCTGGAGAGGTCATCCTTCATGAGTGTTACGATGGAAGGAATGAGGACTGTCGGCTTCGTCTTCTTCTTATTCTCCGGCTTGTTATCACCAGGATCAGTGATCGTCAGTACTTCCTTAAGAGATGCTTTCGGCTTCTCCCTCCATACTTGTTCCGGCGCCGGTTTCTTGGAACGAATTGGTGGTGCAGCTGGCTCGATGGAAGACGGCGGAATTTTTGGTCTCCAGACCATTTGGGTCTTCGTCTTCTTATTCTTTCCCCGAGGTCTGCTCGGTTTAGTGCTCGGTGGCTTAGAAGAGGCTTGCAGTTCATTCTTCTTCTTCTTGAGCGGCTTTTGAACTGAAGTTTCTGGCTTCTTCTTAATAACCTGTTCAATATCTGCAGTAATAATTGATCTAGAGACACTGGAAGGAGCATTAGTAACGGAGTTGACCGGAGTCAACTCCACAGTTTCAACAACTAGGCAGTGAGATTCTTCAGTCTTAGTCATATTTCATGCCATCTTTAAGACAGAACGTTTTCGTTTCTTTACCGACCCTTAGAGTTAGAGAACCATTTCGAACGTCAATATTCATTCCAGTAGTAGCCATGAAAGGTCGACCTATGAGAATGGTAGAATCATCTGTACTAGTATCCATAATCACATAGTCAGCTAAGAACGTGAACGGACCACATTTAGTAACAACGTCTTTTATTTCTCCTCTAGGAGTTTTAAGTGATCTATCAGCAAAGACAAGTTGCATACTAGGCGGTTCAAGTTCCCTAGGTTTAACTTTTCAAGCAGGCTCATAAGCATGACATTAACAGACGCTCCTAGATCAACTAAACAACGTTCAATCTCAACATCATTAATGACCAAAGGTAAAGTAAAAGAACCAGGATCAGATAACCTAGCTAGATATGGAGAGGCAGGTTTCTTAATACGAATGTCAGGATATCCTTCCTTGTTCCCCTTCATGCTAGTCTCGATCCTTGCATTTGGCAGCAATGCTCTTGGAAAAGGAGGCTTCACGACGTACGGTGCAAGAGGAGGATCATCCTCCTTAGGCGCCGGTTCCTGTTCTTCTTCTTCCTCTGGAGTTTCAGCGATCCTGCATAAGACAGAACAAGCATCAACAATTAAGTTTGGGAGTTTTCGAGCGGTTACCATCTTTGCTTGCTCCTTTCTCGGATTCGGCTCTGTCTGGCTTGGAAGTTGGCCAAATGGTCGACCAGATGCTAGCATGCTCGAGATGTTGTTCACGGCTTGCTCAATTCTTTGTCCAGATGCTATCTGTTCTTGATTGAGAAGAGCTTGAGCCTTGAACTGACTGTCATGATCATCGAGTCTGGTGATGATCTGGCTGAGCTTCTTATCCAAGTCACTGACATTGTTCTCTCTTTGATGTTGCTGCCCTGGATAGGTATTCTTAAGATATTGATTCTGGCGATTGCCAGGAGCAGTTCCATAATTACCCGGTTTGCGATGCGGCGGCTGGTAGACACCTGCCGGCGGATGGTCAGGCTTCTGATCCTGAGCTGGACCAGCCGGGTGGTTATTCTGGTTCTGGTTATGGTTGGTGCCGACATTGTAGGGAGGTCTGTCTTGATAGTTCCCTTGCTGTCTGAAGTTACGGTAGCCAGCATAACCATTCTGATTATTAACGAAGCCTTGTTGAATGAAATTTACCTCTTCGGCAGACCAGACTTCTGCCTTACCAAAATTCTGACAATGACCTCCGTTATGTGCGCAAGCTCCACACCACTCGCAATCGGCAACGTAGACAGAGGCTGCCGGTGGCTTGATCGCTGTGGTAGACTTCTTCAAATGCTTCTCTACTTCTGCTTTGATTGTAGCTTCGAGATCTAGCTTGCTCCTTGATCCTTCAGATTGTCGTTCCCAGTTCCTTGACTTGGAAGCACAGTTTGTGAAGTGAAGAAGAGCAGCTTCAGGTGTTAGTGTAGTGCAATCCCCTTTAGCTAGAGAATTGACCCACTTGGCAGATTCTTCTCGAAGTCCTCGAGCAAAAATTTCAGCTAACTGCCTCTGCTCGAATCCATGATGAGGGCAGGTGTAGAGAAGTTCTTGGAATCGATTCCAAGTATCATACAAGCTTTCTCCTTCTTTCTGGGAGAATCTGGCAATGCTGTCCTTGATTGCAGTTGTTCTGGCCGGAGGGAAGTATTCTTCAACAAAGTCCTGAGCCAGAGTATCCCAATCAGTGTAATAGCCAGGTGGTTTGCCAGTAAGCCACCTCTTAGCAGGGCCTTTCAGAGAGAACGGGAAAGCTCTCAGACAAAGAGTTTTTTTGTCGAGGTTTCCGCTCTTGAAAGTGCTGCAGAGATCAAGGAAGTCTGCAAGATGAGTGCACGGATTGTCTAGGGGCCTGCCTTCAAACTGTAAATCCCTAGAGATCATAGTCAAGAATGGAATCTTGATCTCATAGTCAGGATCTCCTTCAATGCGCGGAACGGCAATGGCAGATCGAACGCTAGTCGCGCTCGGCATGTTATAGTCTGCTAGACTCTTCTGTGCAGGTGGTGGCGGCGGCGGTTGATTGCCATTCGGTGGTGGTGGTGGCAATCTATCGTCCATGGCAGGAGATGGAGGAGGTGAGAGTGACTCGATGTATGAAGCGGATGAAGATGACGGTACAGGTGAAGATGGAGATGAGGAACTCTCCTTCAGTTCCTCGATCTTGATCGGAGTGATGAATGGATTGGATCTGCCTTTCTTCAGAATCTGTGATCGTAGAGGTGGAGCAGAACTGCCTGGTCTCTCTGCACTCTTAGCCTGTTCGGTTTGAGAGCGAGTCCAAGGACGGTGAGGCATACACCTGTAAACCTACAGATAACAAAGACAAACAAAACCAGTGTAAAATCGAAGTGGATGGAAAGGTGAAAGATGGAAAGTAGAAGAATAAATTGCCAGTTTTTCTTTTGAACAATAAAAAGAAGTTCCCCGACAACGGCGCCAATTTGGTAAACGCGCAGTCGTTGTGATGCGTTTCACACAAATAACTAACAAAGCTACAAAAGCTAGGGTAGATCGTATTCCAAGGGTCTTCTAAGATTGACTACTTCAAAACTGGCAAAATACTCGAATGCAGACAAGTAGTGCGTGTTGTGAGTTCCACGACTTCTAATTCTAAGAAATGCAGAGAAATTAAAACAAATTAAAGTAAAGCATATTGGAAATTAGGGTTTGAAAGCAGAGATGACAAACGAACTTAGACTTTGAATCCCCCTTCGTTCCCCAGAGCATTGGCAATCAACAGATCAGCGGATTTCGATTCTCATTCAATCAATTACTAGGACACCACCATAACTCCTTACCCTTAGGTTTAAGACCGGCGAACGTTCGCTCTATCCATTCTAACTACCAAGATTAACTAGCCGCCAGGGTACGGTCTCCTCTCGCAACGACTTAATTAACTGGTGCAATTACTAATGATTAATGAGTTACTCTTGCAGTGGATTAACCCTAACCGGTTCCTACAAAAGGCACGCTCCAATTATAAGGTTAATTGTTCAATTCGATGATCTAAAGTAAGGCGAGCGTTCGCTTCTATCCTTAGCTTAACCAGAATCTAATCTAGGTGATCAATCCAGACAAGAAACATGAACAATGACGAACAAATCAAACATGAATGAGAAACTGATTGAATTTCGAATCTAATCACCGCCGATCCGTGACCGCTTTAAAGCCCTGGGTCACTTAGGGTTCATCTACTCTAAGCTCTAACGAGTTTAGCTACTCATGTTTATTACAAAAGAATCTAAGACAAAGAAAGAGTTCATCATTCAGAGGAAGAACAGAAAAGAATCTGAAAAACCTAATTTAGACGACTCTGACAGACTTCGATCTTCAGTAAACTACACTCCTAGCTCCGGTTCTCCGAGATGAAAGGGATGGCGTCACGATCTCTTCCCGGCTCTTTGAACTCTAACTCTTCGCTCCAGAAATTCAGAGAATCCTTGGAAAACGTAATTATGAATGATCTATCATGATGTGCCGCCGAGTTAAGTATTTATACTTAACCCTAAGTGCTCCGATTTCCCTATTATTTTCGTCGAAATTCTTGAGGAATTTTCGGCGAAAATTCCTTTGCAAATGAAGGGATATTTTCGCTCTTCTCCTGGACTTCATTCTCGGATCGAAAACTCAACACTTTCGCCGAAAATTTCCTTTACTTGGCACCAGTCGATTTGTGATGATATTTTTGCCGAAAATGATAGGGTATTTTCGGCGAAAACTTCTTTATAAACCGGGCAGGAATTTGTTTGAACTTGATTGGCTCCTTTGATCGATTCCGGTTCAGTTCCTCGATGTTCCAATGCCTTAGACACGTCCTTGGTTACTTATTCGATGGTAAAAACCTGTGCTAACATAAAAACACTAGAAAACCATCAAATAGACCCGAAACGGGCCAAGGTAACACAAATGGCACGAGATAGGGCAATCGATTGAATATTCGTTATTCTACCCTAAAAACCATGTCTTAAGCAAAGAAATGTTGCTTAAATGAGGCTGATAATCACGTCAAATCGAGTGTCATCACCTCTCGTCAGTGCGGAGCATGTGCTGCTGCATAATAATGCATCTAGCGTCCTGAGTGGCGTTATCCGTGATCCGCCACTCCTGGAGTCGCTCGTACAGCTCTCCAACGTCAGCTGGATGCGGTCGGTGCTAAAGATGAGGCACCTGGTATGCATACCCTGCCTGATGATGTGGCGAGGGTATATGATCATCGAACTTCGGCTCCGACTGAGGCTGCTGCTCCTCAAAATCATCTTCTTCCTCCGATTCTTCCTCGTGCTGGAGGGGAGGATCTACCGCTACCTGCGGACCAAGGTCCAACTCAAGGCGTACTCGACCGCTGAATCACCACCTATGATGTATACTCTGCATCGTGGGACGTCCGGGCCATATGACTGGCTGAGACCGAGGGAGACGATGAGTTGCCCGACAAAGTTGCCGCCAAGGAGTGAGCTAGGTGGCCTTGGCTTCTGAGTCTTTTGGCGGAATATGCGGGCAAGCACCCATCCGGGATGAAGAGGATAACCCTCCCAGATGGCGCGGTGAAGAAGGAGCTCCTCTTTGCTGATGTGGTGGCGGCTCTTCTCTGGAGCAAACAAAAGAGATCGACGCCAAACCATATGGATAAAACGATAGAGAGGGTGAGAGAGTGACTTAACTGAGTTATGTGCCGTGGTATGATCATTTGGAACTCCAGTCATGTGGCTCCAGAGCGCATCGTACTCCTCTCCGCTGTCGAAGTTGTTCTCCCAGCCGAGGTGATGACCCTCGTAATGCTCCTGGGGGATGCCAAGGTGGGCCGCAAACTCATCGTAGGTGAACGCCTTGTACACCCCGCCAAGATAGAAGGAGACGACCTTCCTGTGTTGCCTCCTCTTATGCTCATCCAGCTCGAACGTGGCCCAGAACTCCTGTAGAGCGACGTCTGGAAAGTCGGCAGCTAAGGTGGTCAGCTCCAGAAGTCCGGAAGGTACCAATGAGTCGAGCACATTCCGGTACTAGTCCTCGTTGTGCTCGAGGAGGGAATCCAAGGATAGTGGCCGCACGTCGGCTCCAGGAACATGCTCGAGCCTCTGGTAGCGCTCGAAGTAGTGCACGGGCAGGCGGGCAACAGTGGGATGGTACCCGACACAGCCAGGGAAGGCTGGTGGAGGACCGTGGATAGCCGGTGTGACGGGAGCTGGAACTCGGGAGCTAGAGGCGGTGTTAAGTCGCGCCTTAGTCCTGCGCTCATGAGTGACATTCCTATAGCCAGAAACGGAACCAGATTAGTTAACTAATAACCCACCCCACACTTAGTAGAAAAACTCAATTTCACAAAGAAATGAGGAAAACCGAGTGGGGGTAAGCAAAGTAAGTAACCGGTAATCACAATAAATCAAAAAGCATGCATATGTCTAGCCGGAATGTCCATAACATAATTAGAGATCAGAAGTCAAACCGACATTGAAAAAGTCAACACTGGAACACATTGAACCCTAATCATGGCAATTACTAGCTCAGGCGGGAAATGACGGCATAATTATAAACTCAGATGGCAAACACAGTAATATGAACATGAATGAACACACATGGCAGCCAAACGAGCATAAACAGTTCATGGTCAAACTGACATTTCACAAAAGTCAACACCACAAAGAATTAATCTTTAAGCATAGCAACACACGATCAAATGGTATTACAATTCAGCACAATTCTCCCTAAGCATGTTATATCAGTCCAAAGCAATCTGCTAACCTAGTTCACATGAAACAGTCAGCACGCAAATCGAGGTAGACCGAAAAAAGTCAATCAAAGTCAACCCTGACGAAATTCAGCATTTAACATGTCAAAAGATTCGGACTGAAAAGTTCTACAACTTACCTTGAAGCCATGAGTGCTAAAAACGAACGGTGAGAGAGAAATCGGTGAAAAATTGGAAAAACTAGGGTTTGGCAGAACGGGGGCTCTAGAGCTCCAATTCGGACAATCTACGGCTTGAAACGATCAGAAAAGGGAGGGGAGAGGTGCGGCGACGTTCGGCGATGGCGGCGGTGAAAGTAGTAGCGGCGGCGTCGGCTTTGAAAAACAGGGGGTTTTTTTATTTTTCCGAAAATGAATAGTCAGGGGAGAGAGAGAGTGACCGGGAAAAAAATAGAAAACTTAACTAAAAACTTTTGGATTTTGTCTCAGGTTTTCGGTGAAAATATTTGCAATTTTTCGCCGAAAACTCAAGTTTAAATTGTCAGCCAGTTTTCAAATGAGTTTTCGCCGAAAAGTTTAACTAAAATCGATCAGAAAACACAGTGGGATTTAAAGGGCAGCTTTTCCCAAAAAATGGGACACTTTTTCGCCAAAAAATTTGACCTGCACGATTGAAAATATTTTCGCAATCTCGGCAAACTTCAGAAAATCACAGTTATACCGACAAAAATCGGAACAACCTCAAACAACTTGTGATTGAAACGATGACACACAGACTACACACGAAAAATAAGAAATCAAGCAAACTGACACTTTTGGCTCCCTCGAACCGACTCTAAAACACTGAGTTCGACACAAATTTAAAACTAACTCCAGCCGTGGGTTGCCTCCCACGAAGCGCTCTTGATTAACGTCCTTGAGCTGGACGATACCTGGACGGTATTAGGAGACATCCCAACTCAGGATCTCCTTAATGCTAGCATCGGAGTTCATGAAATATAGCTTCGGGGCATCTCCGCCAAGCGTGAATTTCTTCCTGTTAGCGTGTATGAGCTTGGTACGTCAATCGGGAAGGTGATCAGTTATCTTGAACGGCCCAAAAAGTTCTATTGAGGGATCATCCTCTACAAGGAAGACGGTGGAAGGAATGAGAACGATCGGCTTCATTTTCTCTTTAACCTCCGGCTTCATATCACCAGGATCGGTGATCGTCGGTGTTTCCTTAGGAGATGCTTTTGGCTTCTCCTTCTTTACTTGCTCCGACGCCGTTAGCTCGGAAAGAATTGGTGGTGCGGCTGGCTTGAAAGATGGTGATGGAACAACTGGTCTCCAGACCATGTGAGTCTCCTTCTTCTAATTATTCCTCCGCGACCTGCCAGGTTCCTTGCTTGGCGGTGAAGAAGAGGCTTTCAGTTCCTTCTTCTTTGGCAGCTTTTGAGCCGAAGATCCTTGTTTCTTCTTGATAATCTGTTCAACATCTGTAACAACAATTGATCTAGGAACACTAGAAGAGTCATTTCTTCATTCTTAGGATTATATTTCATACCGTCTTTAAGGCGGAAAGTTATTATTTCTTTACCAACCCTCAAAGTCAAGGAACCATTTGGAACGTTAATTTGCATTCCGGTTGTTGCCATGAAGGGTCGACCTATAAGAATAGTAGAATCCTCCATGCTAGTATCTATGATCACATAGTTAGCTAAGAACGTGAAAAGGACCACATTTAGTAACAACGTCTTTGATCTCTCCTCTAGGTGTTTTTAGTGATCTATCAGCAAAGACAAGTTGTATGCTAGTCGGTTCAAGTTCTCCTAGATTTAGGGGTCGTCGTTAGGGAGAATTTGGGGTGGAGAATTGGGGTGAATTGGGCTTGTTGGAGAATTCGTCGAAATAGCCCGTTCGGCAAGGTGAATTGAAGAGGGATTTGGGAAGATTTCAGATTCTCCAATGTGGGACCCATAGAGAATTGGGTTGTTTTTCAATTCTCCAATGGAGGGGAGAGAATTGAACAACCATTGCAGAATTGGACTTTTAGTACCAAAAATACCATCTTTGCCCAACCTTATATTCTATTGGGTGGAATAAGTTGGGGCTATTTCTATCTTTTGCAAATTCATTTTAATTTGTTATTTTTTTATGAGTATCAATTCTCCAATACACAATCTCTCACATTCTCTCCTCCGAACGGTCTAATTTCGAAACAGATAATTCCCTCCAATTCTCTAGCTAATTGAATTCTCTAGCTAATTGAATTCTCCCTCTCCAAATTCTCCCTAACGAACGACCCCTTAATTTTTCAAATAAACTCATAGGCATAACATTGACAGACGCACCTAGATCAACCAAACTACGCTCTATCTCAATATCATTAATAACTAAAGGAAGAGTGAAAGAACCAGGATCAGAACACTTACCTGGATATGGCGATGAAGGTTTCTTGCTACGAGCGGCAAGATATCCTTCTTTACCTCCCCACATGCCAGTCTCGATCCTCGCGTTCGGTAGCATTGCTCTTGGGAAAGGAGGCTTCACGTAGTACGGAGCAAGAGGAGGATCATACTCCTTAGGCGCCTCCTTTCGGTGCTTCCTTCTTCTCTGGAGCTTCATCGGTCCTGCATAAATTAGAAGAAGCATTAGTAGATGAGTTTGTCGGATCTTGAATAGATACCATCTTAGCTTGCTCCTTTCTCGGATTTGGCTTAGTTTGGCTTGGAAGCTGGCCAAATGGTCGACCAGATGTTAGCATGCTAGAGATCTGGTTCACAGCCTGCTCAATTCTTTGACCGGATGCAATCTGTTCTTGGTTGAGAAGTGCTTGAGCTTTGAACTAACTGTCATGATCGTCAAGTCTGGTGATGATCTGACTGAGCTTCTTGTCGAGTTCACTGACATTGTTCTCCCTCTGATGTTGCTGTCCTATATAGCTATTGTTCAGATATTGATTCTGGCGATTGCCAAGAGCAGTTCCATAGTTACTCGGATGTCGGTGCGGCGGCTGGTAGACACCTCTCGGCGGAAGGTTCGGCTTCTGATCCTGAGCTGGACCAGTTGGTCAGCTGTTCTGGTTCTGGCCTTGGTTCTGGTTGGCACCGCATTGTAGGGAGGTCGATCTTGGTAGTTCCCTTGTTGTCTGTAGTTGCGGTAGCCAACATAACCGTTCTGATTATTACTGAAGCCTTGTTGAATGAAATTGACTTCTTCGGCAGACCAGACTTCTGTTTTACCAAAATTCTGGCATCGGCTTCCATTATGCACACAAGCTCCACACCACTCGCAATCGGCAACGTAGACAGCAGCAGCCGGTGGCTTGATGGGTGTAGAAGACTTCTTTAGATGCTTCTCAACTTTTGCCTTAATGGTTACTTTGAGATCGAGCTTGCTTCCTTATCCTTCAGATTGTCGTTCCCAGTTCCTTGACTTGGAAGCACAGTTCGCGAAATGAAGAAGAGCAGCTTCAGGTGTAAGTGTAGTGCAATTCCCTTCAGCTAGGGAATTGACCCATTTGGCAGATTCTTCACAAAGACCTCGAGCAAAGATTTCAGCTAACTGCCTCTACTCAAAACCGTGGTGACGACAGTTGTAGAGAAGTTCTTGGAATTCATTCCAAGTATCATATAAGCTTGCTCCTTCCTTCTGAGAGAATCTGGTGATGCTGTCCTTGAAGGCTGTGGTTTTGGAAGGAGGGAAGTACTCTTCAACAAAGTCTTGAGCAAGACTCTCCCAGTTTGTGTAGTAGCCAGGTGGTTTGCCAGTGAGCCACCTCTTAGCGGCGCCTTTCAAAGAGAACGGGAAAGCTCTCAAGCAAAGAGTGTTCTTGTCGAGATTCCCATTCTTGAAAGTGCCACAGAGATCAAGGAAATCCGGCAGATGTGTGCACGGATTGTCTAACGGCCTGCCTTCAAACTGTAGATCCCTATAGATCATACTCAAGAATGGAATCTTGATCTCATAGTCAGGATCTCCTTCAATGCGCGGTACGGCGATAGAAGATCGAACGCTAGTCGCGCTCGGCTTGTTATAGTCAGCTAGACTCTTCTTTGCACCACCTAGTGGTGGTAACTGATCAGTCATCCTGGGAGATGGAGGAGGTAAAAGTGATTCGGTGTATGAAGCGGATGAAGATGACGGTGAAGATGGAGATGAGGAACTCTCCTTCAGTTCCTTGATCTTGATCGGAGTGACAGATAGAGGTGGATTGGTTCTGCCTCTCTTTGGAATCTGTGATTGCCTTGGTGGAGCAGAACTGCCTGGTCTCTCTACACTATTAGCCTTGTCGTTCTTGGCGGTTTGAGAGCGCGTGAGAGGGCGGTGGTGCATACACCTGTGAACAACCTACAAATGACAAAAACAAACAAAACCAATGTAAAATCGAAGTGGGTGGAAAAAATGAAAGATGGAAAGTAAAAGAATAAAATGCCAGTTCTTCTTTCAAACAATTAAAAGAAGGTCCCCGGCAACGGCGCCAATTTGATGAACCATCGTAGAGCGGGTTATCAAATAACTACCAAGCTTGAAAGCTAGGGTAGATCGTATTCCACGGGTCTTCTAATAATTGTCTACTCAAATATAAAGGCAGATTATTCAGGTTTAACACTTTGTGAGTGGTGTGAGTTCCACGACTTCTAATTCTAGAAAAAAGCACGGAAATTAAAAACTAAAATTGAAAGACAGATTGAAAGATTGGTTGACTAACAAAGATGACAGACAAGTTTAGACTTCGAATCCCCCTCGTTCACCAGAGCATTGGCAATCACAGATCAGCGAATTTCAATTCTTATTCAATCAATTCTAAGACACCACCATAACTCCTTACCCTTAGGTTTAAGACTGGCGAACGTTCGCTCTATCCGATCTAGCTACCAAGATTAATTAGTCACCCTGGTACGGTCGCCTCTTGCGACGACTAAACTAACTGGTGGAATTACTAACGATTTATGGGTTACTCTTGCAGTGGATTAACCCTAACTGGTTCCTACGAAAGGCACACTCTAATGAATAGGTTACTTGTTCGATTTGATGTTTTAAAGTAAGGTGAGCATTCGCTTCTATCCTTAGCTTAACAAGAATCTAATCTAGGTGATCAATCCAGACAAGAAACATAAACAACGAAGAACAAATCAAACATGAAAGAGAAACTGATTGAACTTTGAATCTAATCACCGCCAATTCGTGAATGCTTTAAAGCCCTGGGTCACTTAGGGTTCATCTAGTCTAAGCTCTACGAGTTTAGCTACTCATGTTCATAACAAAAGAATCAAAGACAAATACAAAGTTCATCTTGAACAGAGGAAGAACAGAAAAGGATCTGAAAAACCTAATTAAGACGACTCTGGCGAGGCTTCGATCTCCGGTAATCTTCAATCCTAGCTCCGAGTCTCCAAGGTGAAGGGATGGCATCACGATCTCTTCCTGGCTCTTCGAACTCTAAACTCTGCTCCAGAACACGTGAGAATTCTAAAAATTAAGATGTATTATGAGGTATATCCTTATTTGGGCCGCCGGTTAAGTATTTATACTTAACCCTAATACCGCCAGATTTTGCCTGGAATTTTCGCCGAAAACTCAGTAAGTTTTCGCCGAAAATTCCTTTGTAAAATGACTGACTGCTCGGCTGTATCTCCTGTGATTTTTGGACATTAGGGTTCTCGACGAAAACTTGGACTTTTCGCCAAAAACTTCTCTTTATGAACTCAGCCGATTTCTTCTTGAGTTTTCGCTGAAAACCTGGGGGATTTTCGCCGAAAACTGCACTGTAAATCGTGGCAGGATTTGATTCAACTTGATTGACTTCTCGGATCGATTCTGGTGCGATTCCTCGAGGTTCCAACGCCTTAGACACGTCCTTGGCTACTTTATTTGACGGTAAAAACCTGTGCTACCATGAAAACACTAGAAAACCATCAAATAGACCCGAAACGGGCCAAAGTAACACAAATGGCACGAGATAGAGCATTGAGTGAATATTCGCTATTCTACCCTAAAAACCATGTCTTAAGCAAGGAAATGTCGCTTAAATGAGGCTGATAATCACGTCAAATCGAGTGTCATCAGAAGCCATAGGCTAGATTCGAGGGAAGTTAGTCGAAAGCTACACCGCACCAAAGCCATCATCATACATTCCCATCATCCATCTCATTATAAACCCTTGTAGTGTAGAATTCGTTACGGTCCTAAGCAGGGAAGTCCTTCTTGACTAGTTACTCGTGTTGTCACAGTGGTGGAGATGTGATCGAATTGCAAACCTATGACAGAATTCAGTGACAGAAAATGATTGAGAGCATAAACACGTCCCTAAACACAGAGTGTGAGAGTTCCCGTGTACCAAATATTACCTGTGTGAGAAGTCTGGTCAGTTAGGTTAGAGTCGTGCATGATTTGTGTTTGCTACTTGTTGTGTGCAGATAATTGGTGACCCGCCCGGTCGTTGTTATGCGGACGTTCAACCAAATAACTAACAAAGCTCACCAAAGCTAGGGTAGATCATATTCCATGGGTCTTCTAAGATTGACTACTTCAAAACTGGCAAAATACTCGAATGCAAACACAAGTTGTGCGTGGTGTGAGTTCCACGACTTCTAATTCTAAGAAATGCAGAGAAATTAAAACAAATTAAACTAAAGCAGATTGGAAATTAGGGTTTGAAAACAGAGATGACAAACAAACTTAGACTTTGAATCCCCCTTCGTTCCCCAGAGCATTGGCAATCAACAGATCAGCGGATTTTGATTCTCATTCAATCAATTACTAAGACACCACCATAACTCCTTACCCTTAGGTTTAAGACCGGCGAACGTTCGCTCTATCCGTTCTAACTACCAAGATTAACTAGCCGCCCGGGTACGGTCGCCTCTCCCAACGACTTACTTAACTGGTGCAATTACTAATGATTAATGAGTTACTCTTGCAGTGGATTAACCCTAACCGGTTCCTACGAAAGGCACGCTCCAATTATAAGGTTAATTGTTCAATTCGATGTTCTAAAGTAAGGCGAGCGTTCGCTTCTATCCTTAGCTTAACCAGAATCTAATCTAGGTGATCAATCCAGACAAGAAACATGAACGAAGAAGAACAAATCAAACATGAATGAGAAACTGGTTGAATTTCGAATCTAATCACCGCCGATCCGTGACCTCTTTAAAGCCCTGGGTCACTTAGGGTTCATCTAGTCTAAGCTCTAATGAGTTTAGCTACTCATGTTTATCACAAAAGAAACAAAGACAAAGAAAGAGTTCATCATCCAGAGGAAGAACATAAAAGAATCTGAAAAACCTAATTTAGACGACTCTGACAGACTTCGATCTTCGGTAAACTACACTCCTAGCTCCGGTTCTCCGAGATGAAAGGGATGGCGTCACGATCTCTTTCCGGCTCTTCGAACTTTAACTCTTCGCTCCAGAACTCCAGAGAATCCTTGGAAAATGTAATTATGAATGATATGTTATTCGGTCCCCTTTTTGGGCCACCGGGTTAAGTATTTATACTTAACCCTAATTAGTCCGGATTTCCCTATTATTTTCGCCGAAATTCTTGAGGAATTTTTGGCGAAAATTCCTTCATAAATGGCTGGTGTCCGGCTGCTTCCCTCCTGTGATTTTCGGACTGATGGTTCTCGGCGAAAACTTTGGGTTTTCGCTGAAAACTTCCTTGGCTGAGCATCAGTGGATTTGTGATGATATTCTCGCCGAAAACACAAGGGTATTTTTGGCGAAAACTTCTTTGTAAACCGGGCAGGAATTTGTTTGAACTTGATTGGCTCTTTTGATCGATTCCGGTTCAGTTCCTCGATGTTCCAATGCCTTAGACACGTCCTTGGTTACTTATTCGATGGCAAAAACCTGTGCTAACATAAAAACACTAGAAAACCATCAAATAGACCCGAAATGGGCCAAGGTAACACAAATGGCACGAGATAGGGCAATCGATTGAATATTCGTTATTCTACCCTAAAAACCATGTCTTAAGAAAAGAAATGTCGCTTAAATGAGGCTGATAATCATGTCAAATCGAGTGTCATCAAATACCCCACACTTAAGCTTTTGCTTGTCCTCAAGCGAACTGAATAGAGACGCTCATGTTCATAAATGATAAGATCGATTAAGTTGGAGCTCAATCAAACACAATGAATTATTAGACAGATCGATCCTAGAACAAGAAACCTAACATGCATACAGATCAGCCAAACTACCTGGTCTCACTAATAAACTGCACACGACAAGTAATTAGCAACCAATTATGCACGAATTTGACCTGACCGACCAGACTCCTCACACAGGATATATATAGTAGAATGGGAACTCTCACTCTCTGTGTTTAAGGACGTGTTTCTGCTCTCGATCATTTTCTGTCACCGAATTCTGTCATAGGTTTGCATTTCGACCACATCTCCACCACTGTGACAACACAAGTATCTAGTCAAGAAGGACTTCCCTGCTAGGACCGTAATGAATTCTACACTACTCGGGTTTATAATGAGATGGATGATGGGAATGTATGATGATGGCTTGGTGCGGTGTAGCTTTTGACTAACTTCCCTCGAATCTAATCTATGGCTTCCTACCATCTAACCAAACACGGGTGGAATGATGAACGCTCGTCCTATGATACCCTCAAGCAACCTAGCACTTATTTTCTTTTCTTTACACGGTTTTTTTTTTACATATTCAACTTTTCTTTTGACTTCGTTCTTCCATTTGTAGGGAGAAGAACGTTTTATTGAACTAAGACTTTGAAACTTTTCTGATTTTTCTTTTCTTCACTTTTTCCGAAATTTTCTTTCTTTTCTTACTTTACTCTTTTTTTTTCTTTTGTGCCGATTTTCTTTTAGTTGCTAGAGGGATTTACACGTCTGGACATATTAGCTAAGACCACCTGTTTAATGGCTATAGGCAGGTTACCACAAACCGACTTCCGGTAGGTCAATCTAGAACTACAACCACAGGGATCAACGGGGAATGAAAGAAATGGGAAATGGCTGTAATGTATTTTCGAACCGAAAGGACAGGCCAAGCTCAAGGTTCTAAACCTAGTGGATTTTATCGTTCGGTAGGCTATCTGGCTTAGTAGCTGAATCTAGGTGCCCCTATCCTTCTAGAACTCGTGTCATCGTGTGGTCTCGAGTAGGTCTCATGCAAATTCTAACTCATTCAAGTAAACAGAAAACCACTCAGAAAGAATTAAAATTGCAAGTTACGTGCAATGGATCAAAAGCTCATAGTTGGTTTGCTAGTCGGATTCGGTCATTTTCATGCAATCAAGGCTACAAACTACAAGTGTGATTTTAAAATTCTGTTCTGACCAGGCAATTTAGCATCAAAGTATACAAGTTGGTTCTCAAGTTCTAGGTTAAGCAGTCTAAGCATCATTATGAAGGTTTGAACAACAACTTAACATCAAAAATCAAGAACTGAGCCATTCTAATGCTAGAGAGACTGGAATGGAATCACGAAGCACACACAAAACACAATCAAGGGCAATCAAGTTCATGCAAGGTTCTCTAGCATCCTACCCCACACTTAAATCGGACTGTGTCCTCACAGGACTAATTCTAGAGTTCAGAGTGAAGTAGAAGAACCTGGTCCGAGATGATTGGTGTAGGGGATGAGCACGGGTCCTCGGAGCGGAGGGAATCTACCAAAGCAAAGCAAAGGGAATCTACCGATTGCTTGCAAAACAAAAACAAATGAAACATAAAAAGGAAACCGGGACAAGTGTCCCGGATCCACACAGAAAAAAGTTGGATCGAAATTCGAAAAGAATAAATAAAAAGAAAGGACAAGGAAAAGGACACCACCTGATCATGACTGGTCAGGGGCGTCGGGGGGTGGAAAGTGGAGGTGCTCGCCGAGCTGACGTTGCCACGCCAGCTGTGCCTCATACCGCCTGTCAGCGCGGCGCATATGCTACTGCATAATAGTCCATCTCGCCTCTTGAGTGGCGTTGTCAGTGATGCGCCACTCCTGCAGTCACTCGTACAACTCACCAATGTCCGTGGGGTGCGGTCGGTACTGATGGTGAGGCGCCTGGTATGGATCGGGAATGTGCGGCGGCGACTGGTGAGCATACCCTGCCTGGTGATGCGGCGAGGGTATATAGTCTTGGAATTCTGGCGGCAGCTGGGCTGCTGCTTCTCAGCATCATCTTCTTCCTCCGACTCGACCACAGGCTGGAGTGGAGGATCTGCTACTACATGGGGATTGAGGTCCAGCTCTAAGTCGTACTCAACTGCTAAGTCTCCTCCAACGGTCCTAACTTGGCGTCGTGGAATGTTCGGGCCATATTCATGGCTGATGCCGAAGGAGATGATGAGCTGACCTATGAAGTTTCCTCCCAGGAGTCTGCGAGGTGGCGTCCGCCTCTTAGTCTTCTGGCGGAAGATGCGTGCCAGCACCCAGCCGGGGTGGAGAGGGTAGCTCTCTCGGATGGCTCGAAGAAGCATAAGCTCCTACTTGAGGATATGGTGGCGATCCTTATCTGGAACATATAAAAGCGACCTACGCCAAACCATATGAATAAATTTAAAGAGAGGGTGAGAGAGGGACTTAACTGAGTCATGGCCCGTGAGGCGATCACCAGGCACTCCAGTCATATGGCTCCAGAGGGCGTCGTACTCCTCGTCGTCATCATCGTCGCCCCAGCCTAGGTGATGGTCGTGATAATGCTCGTAGGGGATGCCTAGATGAGCAGCAAACTCATCGTAGGTGAGCTGCATGTACACCCCACCAAGATAGAAGGTCACAACCTTCTGGCGCTGCTTCCTCTTGTGCTCATCCAGATCAAAGGTCGCCCAGAACTCCTGGAGAGCAATGTCTGGGAAATCGACAGCTATGGTGGTCAGCTCTAGGAGACCGGCCGGTGCTAGGGCGTCATGCACATTCCGGTGGTAGTCCTCGTCGTGCTCGAAGAGGGACTCCATGGACAGAGGGCGCACGTCAGCTCCACGAATGTGCTGGATCTTCTGGAAGCACTCGAATGTGCTGGTATCCAGCCCGGCGAGGTAGTGCGGGTGGAGGACCCAGAACGGCGGGTGTGACGGGTGCGGCAGCTCCGGAGCTCGAGGCGCCATCAAGTCGCGCCTTAGTCCTGCGCTCATAAGTGGTGTTCCTAAGACCAGAATGAAACCAGGTTAGTCAACTAAAACCCTACCCCACACTTAGTAGAAAAACTCAATTTCACAAAGAAATGAGGAAAACCGAGTGGGGGTAAGCAAAGCAGAGTAACCGGTAATCATAGACAGTAAAATACATGCTTAGGAACAGCCAGATCGGATAAGCACAATCAGAGTTCAAAGGGTCAAACCGACATTCAGAAAGTCAACATTAAAGCATATTAAACCCTAATCATGGCAGGACTATCACAAAGCGGAGAATGACGGTAAAATATGATCTCAGATGGCAAAACACGATAATCTGCACGAGAATGAACACGTACGGCAGCCAAATGATCAAAAACAGTTCATGGTCAAACCGACATTTCTCACAAGTCAACATAACACAAAATCAATCGTACGCAAGCAACACATGATCAAATGATATGGAAATTAAGCACGGAACTCCCTAAGCTAGAACAGTTCTACAAGTTTAGCTAACCTAGTTCACACGAAATCAGTCGGCACGCAAATCGAGGCAAACTGAAAAGTCAATTGAACGTCAACCCCGACGAAATTCAGCAATCCATATGTCAAAATATTCGTATTGAAAAGTTCTACAACTTACCTTGAAGCCATGGGTGCTAAAAACGAACGGTTTGGGAGGAATCGGTGAAAAATTATGAAAACAAGGGTTTCGGTGAACTGGAGCTGTAGAGCTCCGATTCGAACGTTCTAGGGCTCGAAATGATCGGAAGGAAGAGGGGAGTTGAGCGGCGGCAGTCGACGATGGCGGCGGCGGCGGCAAATGGCGGCGGCGGCGATTTAAAAAGGGTGGCGGTCGGGTTTCGAAAACAGAGGGGGGTTTTTTCGGCTATGGGTCGAAAATGAAATATGGGAAGAGAGAGGATAAGACCGGATTTTTAAGTGAGATTTTTGGCCGATTTTCAAAGAGATTTTCGGTGAAAAGAATAGGGGGTTTTCGCCGAAAATTTACGTTCAAATGCACTGCCGGTTTTCAAAGATATTTTCGCCGAAAATTTCCATATGTTTTCGCCGAAATTAAGAGTTAAAAATCACTGCCGGGTTTCAAATAGATTTTTCGCCAAAAACACTCAACTTTTCAACCAAAAATATAACAGGAGACCGGGTTTGAAAATTCAAAAGGCGATTTCGCCGAAAATAGGGGTGATTTCGCCGAAATTTTTGAACTACTCGGGTGAAAATATTTTCGTAAATCCGGCCAACTTCAGAAAATCATGGTTAAATCCAAAAAAATCAAAACGACCTCAATCAACTTGCGACTGACTCTATGACACACAGACTCTACACGAAAAATAAGAAAACAAACAAACTGACACTTTTGGCTCCCCCGAACTGACTCTAAAACACTAAGTTCGACAAAAATTAAAAACGGACTCCAGCCGTGGGTTGTCTCCCACGAAGCGCTCTTTTATTAACGTCCTTGAGCTGGACGATACCTGGACGGTATTAGGAGACATCCCAACTCAGATTCTCCTTAACGCTCACGTCGGAGTTCATGAAGTACAGCTTCGGGACTTCTCCGGTAAGCATGAATCTCTTCCCGTTTGCATGTAAGAGCTTGGTACGTCCATCGGGAAGATGATCAATGATATTGAACGGTCCGAACAGCTCTCTGGGGAGGTCATCCTTCTTGAGTGTTACGATGGAAGGAATGAGGAATGTCGGCTTCTTCTTTTCTTTTATCTTCGGCTTGTTATCACCAGGATCGGTGATCGTCAATACTTCCTTAGGAGATGCTTTCGGCTTCTCCCTCCATACTTGTTCCGGCGCCGGTTTCTCGAACGAATTGGTGGTGCAGCTAGCTCGATGGAAGACGGCAGAATTTTTGGCCTCCAGACCATTTGGGTCTTCGTCTTCTTGTTCTTTCCCCGAGGTCTGTTAGGTTTAGTGCTCGGTGGCTTAGAAGAGGCTTGCAGTTCCTTCTTCTTCTTGGGCGGCTTCTGAACCAAAGATTCTGGCTTCTTCTTAATAACCTGTTCAATACCTGCAGCAACAACTGATCTAGAGACACTGGTAGAAGCATTAGTAACGGAGTTGACCGGAGTCAACACCACAGTTTCAACAGCTAGGCAGTGAGATTCTTCATTCTTAGAGTCATATTTCATGCCATCTTTAAGACGGAACGTTTTCGTTTCTTTACCGACCCTTAGAGTTAAAGAACCATCTGGAACGTTAATATTCATTCCAGTAGTAGCCATGAAAGGTCGACCTATGAGAATGGTAGAATCATCTGTACTAGTATCCATAATCACATAGTCAACTAAGAACGTGAACGGACCACATTTAGTAACAACGTCTTTAATCTCTCCCTTAGGGGTTTTAAGTGATCTATCAGCAAAGACAAGTTGCATACTAGGCGATTCAAGTTCTCCTAGGTTTAACTTTTCAAACAGGCTCATAGGCATGCCATTAACAGACGCTCCTAGATCAACTAAACAACGTTCAATCTCAACATCATCAATGACCAAAGGTAAAGTAAAAGAACCAGGATCAGATAACTTAGCTGGATATGGAGAGGCAGGTTTCTTAATACGAATGTTAGGATATCCTTCCTTGTTCCCCTTCATGCCAGTCTCGATCCTTGCATTTGGCAGCAATGCTCTTGGAAAAGGAGGCTTCACGACGTACGGTGCAAGAGGAGGATCATCCTCCTTAGGCGCCGGTTCCTGTTCTTCTTCTTCCCCCGGAGTTTCAGCGATCCTGCGTAAGACAGAACAAGCATCAACAATTAAGTTTGGGGGTTTTCGAGCGGTTACCATCTTGGCTTGCTCCTTTCTCGGATTCGGCTCTGTCTGGCTTGGAAGTTGGCCAAATGGTCGACCAGATGCTAGCATGCTCGGGATGTTGTTCACTGGCTTGCTCAATTCTTTGTCCAGATGCTATCTGTTCTTGATTGAGAAGAGCTTGAGCCTTGAACTGACTGTCATGATCATCGAGTCTGGTGATGATCTGGCTGAGCTTCTTATCCAGGTCACTGACATTGTTCTCCCTTTGATGCTGCTGCCCTGGATAGGTATTATTAAGATATTGATTCTGGCGATTGCCAGGAGCAGTTCCATAATTACCCAGATTGCGATGCGGCAGCTGGTAGACACCTGCCGCGGATGGTTAGGCTTCTGATCCTAAGTTGGACCAGCCGGGCGGTTATTCTAGTTCTGGTTATGGTTGGAGCCAGCATTGTAGGGAGGTCTGTCTTGATAGTTCCCTTGATGTCTGAAGTTACGGTAGCCAGCATAACCATTCTGATTATTGACGAAGCCTTGTTGAATGAAATTTACCTCTTCGGCAGACCAGACTTCTGCCTTACCAAAATTCTGACAACGACCTCCGTTATGTGCGCAAGCTCCACACCACTCGCAATCGGCAAATGCTTCAAATGCTTCTGGTAGACTTCTTCAAATGCTTCTCTACCTCTGCTTTGATTGTAGCTTCGAGATCTAGCTTGCTTCTTGATCCTTCAGATTGTCGTTCCCAGTTCCTTGACTTGGAAGCACAGTTTGCGGAGTGAAGAAGAGCAGCTTCAGGTGTGAGTGTAGTGCAATCCCCTTCAGCTAGAGAATTGACCCACTTGGCAGATTCTTCTCGAAGTCCTCGAGCAAAGATCTCAGCTAACTGCCTCTGCTCGAATCCATGAGAGGGCAGGTGTAGAGAAGTTCTTGGAATCGATTCCAAGTATCATACAAGCTTTCTCCTTCTTTCTGGGAGAATCTGGCGATGCTGTCCTTGATGGCGGTTGTTCTGGCCGGAGGGAAGTATTCTTCAACGAAGTCCTGAGCCAGAGTATCCCAATCAGTGTAATAGCCAGGTGGTTTGCCAGTAAGCCACCTCTTAGCAGGGCCTTTCAGAGAGAACGGGAAAGCTCTCAGACAAAGAGTGTTTTTGTCGAGGTTTCCGCTCTTGAAAGTGCTGCAGAGATCAAGGAAGTCTGCAAGATGAGTGCACGGATTGTCTAGGGGCCCACCTTCAAACTGTAAATCCCTAGATATCATAGTCAAGAATGGAATCTTGATCTCATATTCAGGATCTCCTTCAATGCGCGGAACGGCAATGGTAGATCGAACGCTAGTCGCGCTCGGCTTGTTATAGTCTGCTAGACTCTTCTATGCAGGTGGTGGCGGCGGCGGCTGATCGCCATTTGGTGGTGGTGGTGGTAATCTATCGTCCATGGCGGGAGATGGAGGAGGTGAGAGTGACTCGGTGTATGAAGCGGATGAAGATGACGGTACAGGTGAAGATCGCCGGCTATTTTCTCCTATGATTTTCGGACGCCGGGTTCTCGGCGAAAACTTGAAGTTTTCGCCGAAAACTTCTTCTTGAATGCTCAGCCGATTTCTTCATGAGTTTTCGCCAAAAACTCCAAGGGATTTTCGCCGAAAACTTCTTTGTAAATGGGAGCAGGATTTGGTTCGACTTGATTGACTCCTTGGATCGATTCCGGTGCGATTCCTTGAGGTTCCAACACCTTAGACACGTCCTTGGCTACTTTATTTGATGGCAAAAACCTGTGCTAACATGAAAACACTAGAAAACCATCAAATAGACCCGAAACGGGCCAAAGTAACACAAATGGCACGAGATAGAGTAGTTGAGTGAATATTCGCTATTCTACCCTAAAAACCATGTCTTAAGCAAGGAAATGTCGCTTAAATGAGGCTGATAATCACGTCAAATCGAGTGTCATCAAAATACCCCACACTTAAGCTTTTGCTTGTCCCCAAGCAAACTGAATAGAAACGCTCATGTTCACAAATGATAAGATTTATCAAATTGGAGTTCAATCAAACACAATGAATTATTAGACAGATAATTTCTAGAACAAGAAACCTAACATGCATACTGATCAGCCAAACAACTTGGTTTCACTAATAAACTGCACACGACGAGTAATCGCAACCAATTATGACGAATTTGACCTGATCGACCAGACTCCTCACAAGGGAATTATTTAGTAAATGCGGAACTCTCACTGTCTGTGTTTAAGGACGTGTTTCTGCTCTCAATCATTTTTTGTTACTGAATTCTGTCATAAGTTTGCAATTCGACCACATCTCCACCACTGTGACAACATGAGTAACTAGTCAAGAAGGACTTCCCTGCTAGGACTGTAACGAATTCTACACTACAAGGGTTTATGATGAGATTGATGATGGGAATGTATGATGATGGCTTTGGTGCGGTGTAGCTTTCGACTAACTTCCCTCAAATCTAGCCTATGGCTTCCTACCATCTAACCAGACACGGGTGGAATAGTGAACGCTCGTCCTATGATACCCTCAAGCAACCTAGCACTTATTTTCTTTATACTCTTTTCTTTTTAACTTCGTTCTTCCATTTGTAGGGAGAAAAACGTTTATTGAACTCAAAACTTGAAACTTTCCTGATTTTTCTGCTTTTCTTCTTTTTTTTCGACATTTTCTTTTATTTTTCTCTTTCTCTTTTTTTTTCTTGTGCCGATTCTTTCTTTTAGTTGCTAGAGGGGTTTACACGTTCGGACATAATAGCTAAGACCACCCATTTAATGGCTATAGGTAGGTTACCACAAATCGACTTCCGGTAGGTCAATCTAGAACTACAACCACAGGGGATCAACGGGGAATGAAAGAATGGGAAATGGCTGTAATGTATTATCAAACCGAAAGAACAGGCCAAGCTCAAGGGTTTAAACCTAATGGAGTTATCGTTTGGTAGGCTATCTGGCTTAGTAGCTGAATCTAGGTGCCCCTATCATTCTAGAAATCGTGTCATCGTGTGGTCTCGAGTAGGTCTCATGCAAATTCTAACTCATTCAAGCAAACATAAAATCACTTAAAAAGAATTGAAATTGCAAGTTACGTGCAATGGATCAAAAGCTCACAGTTGGTTTGCTAGTCGGATTCGGTCATTTTCATGCAATCAAGGCTACAAACTACAAGGGTGATTTTGAAAATTCTGTTCTGACCAGGCAATTTAGCATCAAAGTAAACACGTTGGGTCTCAAGTTCTAGGTTAAGCAGTCTAAGCATCATTATGAAGGATTGAACAGCAACTTAACATCAAAAATCAAGAACTGAGCCATTATAATGCTAGAGAGACTGGAAAGGAATCACGAGGCACACAAAAACACAATCAAGGGCAATCAAGTTCATACAAGGTTCTCTAGCATCCTACCCCACACTTAAATCGGACTGTGTCCTCACAGGACTAAATCTAGAGTTCAGAGTGAAGTAGAAGAACCTGGACCGAGATGGTTGGCGTAGGGGATGAGCACAGATCCTCGGAGCAGAGGCAATCTACCAAAGCGAAGCAAAGGGAATCTACCAGTTGCCTGCAAAACAAAAACAAAAGAAAGATACAAAGGAAACCGGGACAAGTGTCCCGGATCCACACAGAAAAAAGTTGGATCGAGATCCGAAAAGAAGAAATAAAAAGAAAGGACAAGGAAAAGGACATCACCCGATCATAGCTGGTCAGGGGCGTCGGGGGTGGAAGGTGTGGGGCGTCGCCGACCTGACGTTGCCACGCCAGCTGTGCCTCATATCGCTCGTCAGAGTGGTGCATGTGTTGCTGCATAATAATCCATCTTGCATCCTGAGTGGCGTTGTCAGTGATGCGCCACTCCTGGAGTCGCTCATACAGCTCTCCAACATCCGCGGGATGCGGACGGTGCTGCGGGGTGAGGCGCCTGATATGGATCTGGAATGGGCGGCGGCGACTGGTGTGCATACCCTGCCTGATGATGTGGCGAGGGTGTATGATCATGAAACTCCGGCTCTGACTGGGCTGTGGCTCATCAGCATCATCTTCATCCTCCGACTCGGTTTCGTCCTGGAGAGGAGGGGCGCCGGCACCTGCGGACTGAGGTCCAACTCGAGGTCGTACTCGACCGCTAAATCACCACCGACGGTGTACACTCTGTGGCGTGGGATGTCCGGGCCATATTCATGGCTGATGCCGAGAGAGATGATGAGCTGGCCCGCGAAGTTGCCTCCCAGGAGTGAGCTCGGTGGCCTCAGCTTCTGAGTCTTCAGGCGAAGTATGCGTGTAAGCACCCATCCGGGATGAAGAGGATAACTCTCCCAGATGGCGCGAAGAAGAGTGAGCTCCTCTCTGCTGATGTGGTGGCGGCTCTTATCTGGTGCAAATAAAAGAGAACGACGCCAAACCATGTGAATGAATCGATAGAGAGGGTGAGAGGGACTTAACTGAGTTATGCTTCGTGGTACGATCGCCGGGCACTCCAGTCATGTGGCTCCAGAGTGCGTCGTACTCCTCTCCGTCGTCGGAGTCGTTCTCCCAGCCGAGGTGATAACCCTCGTAGTGCTCGCGGGGGATCCTGAGATGAGTAGCAAACTCATCATAGGTGAACGACTTGTACACCCCGCCAAGGTAGAAGGATACCACCTTCCCACGCTGCCTCCTCTTATGCTCGTCCAACTCGAACGTGGCCCAGAACTCCTGAAGTGCGATGTCCGGGAAGTCAGCAACTAGGGTGGTCAGCTCCAGCAGTCCTGACGGTAGCAAAGAGTCGAGCACGTTCTGGTGCCAGTCCACGTCGTGCTCGAAGAGTGAGTCCATGGATAATGGACGCACGTCGGCTCCAGGAATACGTTCGAGCCTGTGGTAGCGCTCGAAGTAGTACTGGGGCAGGCGGGCAACGGTGGCGTGGCACCCGACACGGCCAGGGAAAGCTGGTGGAGGGCCCTGGACGGCTGGTGTGACGGGAGCAGGGGCTCGAGAGCTAGAGCCGGCGTCAAGGCGCACCTTAGTCCTGCGCTCATGAATGACATTCCTAAAACCAGAAACGAAACTAGATTAATTAACTAAAAACCCACCCCACACTTAGTAGAAAAACTCAATTTCACAAAGAAACGAGGAAAACCGAGTGGGGGTAAGCAAATTAAGTAACCGGTAATCACGATAAATCACAAATCATGCATATGTCTAGCCGGAATGTTCATAACATAATTAGGGATCAGAAGTCAAACCGACATTCAAAAACTCAACATCGTAGCACATTGAACCCTAATCATGGCAATTACTAGCTCAAGGTGGAAAATGACGGCATAATGAATAACCCAGATGGCAAGCACAGTAATATGAACGTGAATGAACACACATGGCAGCCAAACGAGCATAAACAAGTCATGGTCAAACCGACATTTCATAAAAGCCAACACCACAAAGAATCAATCTTTTAAGCATATCAACACATGATCGAACGACATTAAAATTCAGAACAATTCAGAACAATTCAGTCCAAAGAGTTCAGCTAACCTAGTTCACACGAAATTAGTCCGCAGGCAAATCGAGGTAAACCGAAAAGTCAACCCCGATGAAATTCAGCATTCAACATGTCAAAAGATTCGAAATGAAAAGTTCTACAACTTACCTTGAAGCCATGGGTGCTGAAAATGAACGGAGAAAGAGAAATTGGTGAAAAATCAAAAAATTTAGGGTTTGGCTGAACGGGAGCTCTAGAGCTCCGATTCGACTGTTCTGCGGCTCAAACTGATCGGGTAAGGAAGGGGAGAAGTACGGCGGCGGCGGTGGCAAACGGGCGGCGGCGGGGTGAATGTGGCGGCGGCGGCTTGGTTTTAAAACAAAAAGGGGGGGTTCTGATTTTCCGAAAATGAAAGTGAGGGGAGAGAGAGTGTGACCGAGAATTAAAAGGGAAAATTTTGTTGATTATCACTCAAGTTTTCGGCGAAAATGTGTGCAGTCTTTCGCCGAAAACCCAAGGCAAAATGGTCTGCCAGTTTTTCAAATAAGTTTTCGCCGAAAAGTTTAGTTAAAATCATCTAGAAAACACAGTCGGATTTTCAAAGGAGTTTTCACCGAAAAATGGGTCAGTTTTCGCCAAAAATTTTGACCTGTACGATTGAAAATATTTTCGCAATCCCGGTAAACTTCAGAAAATCACAATTAAATCCACAAAAATCAGAACAACCTCAAACAACTTGCGATTGAAACGATGACACACACACTACACATGAAAAATAAGAAATCATGCAAACTGACACTTTTGCCTCCCCCGAACGACTCTAAAACACTAAGGTTGACACAAATGAAAAACTGACTCCAGCCGTGGGTTGCCTCCCACGAAGCGCTCTTTTATTAACGTCCTTGAGCTGGATGATACCTGGACGGTATTAGGGGACATCCCAACTCAGGTTCTCCTTAATGCTATTATCGGAGTTCATGAAGTAGAGCTTCGGGGCATCTCCGTTAAGCATAAATTTCTTCCTGTTAGCGTGTATAAGCTTGGTACGTCCGTTGGGAAGTTGATCAGTGATCTTGAACGGACCAAATAGCTCTGTTGAGGGGTCATCCTCTACAAGGAAGACGGTGGAAGGGATGAGAATGATCGGCTTCGTCTTCTCTTTATCCTCCGGCTTTGTATCACCAGGATCGGTGATCGTAGGTATTTCCTTAGGAGATGCTTTTGGCTTCTCCTTCCATACTTGTTCCGGAGCCGGTAGCTCGGAATGAATTGGCGGTGCAGCTGGCTCGGATGAAGGTGGCGGCACAACTGGTCTCCAGACCATTTGAGTCTTCATTTTCTTCTGATTCCTTCTCTGCGACCTACCAGGTTCCTTGCTCGGTGGTGAAGAAGAGGCTTTCAGTTCCTTCTTCTTTGGCAGCTTCTGAGAAGCAGATTTTGGTTTCTGCTTTGTAATCTGTTCAACACCTGCAACAACAATTGATCTAGGAACACTAGAAGAGATATCAGTAACGGAGTTGACCGGAGTCAACTCCACAGTTTCAACAGCTAGGCAATGAGATTCTTCATTCAAAGGGGTATATTTCATTCCGTCTTTAAGGCGGAACGTTATCGTGTCTTTACCAACCCTCAAAGTTAAAGAACCATTTGGCACGTTAATTTGCATTCCAGTTTTAGCCATGAAGGGACGTCCTATGAGAATGGTAGAATCATCCTTACTAGTATCTATGATAACATAGTCAGCTAAGAACGTAAAAGGACCACAGTTAGTAACAACGTCTTTTATCTCTCCTCTCGGAGTTTTCAGTGATCTATCAGCAAAGACAAGTTGTATGCTAGTTGGTTCAAGTTCTCCTAGGTTCAATTTTTCAAACAAACTCATAGGCATAACATTGACAGACGCGCCTAGGTCAACCAAACTACGTTCTATCTCAACATCATTAATAACTAGAGGAAGCGTCAAAGAACTAGGATCAGAACACTTAGCTAGATATGGCAATGAAGGCTTCTTGCTACGAGCGGCAGGATATCCTTCTTTACCTCCCCACATGCCAGTCTCGATCCGTGCGTTCGGTAGCAATGCTCTTGGAAAAGGAGGCTTCACGTAGTACGGAGCAAGAGGAGGTTCATACTCCTTAGGCGCCTACTTCAGTGCTTCCTTAGGAGATTCATCAGTCCTGCATAAATTAGAAGTAGCATTAGTAGATGAGTGTGATGGTTCTTGAACGGATACCATCTTAGCTTGCTCCTTTCTCGGATTTGGCTCGGTTTGACACGGAAGTCGGCCAAATGGTCGACCAGATGCTAGCATGCTCGAGATGTGGTTCACAGCCTGCTCAATTCTTTGAACGGATGCGATCTGTTCTTGGTTGAGAAGAGCTTGAGCCTTGAAATGATTTTCATGATCGTCAAGTCTGGTGATGATCTGACTAAGCTTCTTGTCCAGTTCACTGACGTTGTTTTCCCTCTGATGTTGCTGCCCTATGTAGGTAATATTCAGATATTGATTCTGGCGATTGCCAGGAGCAGTTCCATAGTTACCCAGATTACGGTGTGGCGGCTGGTATACACCTGCCAGCGGATGGTTCGGCTTCTGATCCTGAGCTGAACCAGCTGGTCGGTTGTTCTGGTTTTGGTTGGCACCGGCATTGTAGGGAGGTCTGTCTTGATAATTCCCCTGTTGTCTGAAATTGCGGTAGCCAGCATAACCATTCTGATTGTTGTTGAAGCCCTGTTGAACGAAATTGACTTCTTCGGCAGACCAGACTTCTGTTTTACCAAAATTCTGGCATCACCCTCCATTATGCGCACAAGCTCCACACCACTCGCAATCGGCAACATAGACAGCGGGTGCCGGCGGCTTGATGGGTGTAGAGGACTTCTTCAGATGCTTCTCTACTTCTGCCTTGATAGTAGCTTCGAGATCGAGCTTGCTTCTTGATCCTTCAGATTGTCGTTCCTAGTTCCTCGACTTGGAAGCACAGTTCGCGAAATGAAGAAGAGCAGCTTCAGGTGTAAGCATAGTGCAATCCCCTTCAACTAGGGAATTTACCCACTTGGCAGATTCTTCTCGAAGACCTCGAGCAAAGATTTCATCTAACTGCCTCTGCTCGAAACCGTGATGCGGACAGTTGTAGAGAAGTTCTTGGAATTGATTCCAATTATCATGTAATCTTACTCCTTCCTTCTGAGAGAATCTGGCGATACTGTCCTTGATGGCAGGAGGGAAGTACTCTTCGACGAAGTCTTGAGCAAGAGTCTCCCAGTCGGTATAGTAGCCAGGTGGTTTGCCAGTAAGCCACCTCTTAGCTGCGCCTTTCAGAGAGAACGGGAAAGCTCTCAAGCAAAGAGTGTTCTTGTCGAGATTTCCGTTCTTGAAAGTGCTGCAGAGATCAAGGAAATCTGCCAGATGTGTGCACGGATTGTCTAGTGGCCTGCCTTCAAACTGTAGATCCCTAGAGATCATAGTCAAGAATGGAATCTTGATCTCATAGTCAGGATCTCCTTCAATGCGCGGCACGACGATGGAAGATCGAACGCTAGTCGCGCTTGGATTGTTGTAGTCGCGCTGAGGCTAGTCGAACGCTAGAACGCAGGAGATCGCCCAGAAACATCTTATCTTTTGCCTGATCCGTCCTATCATTGTCCTACATGTCAGTCTTTTTCACACGCGCGCCTTTCTATCTTCTGGGGTGTTATGGTAATTTCCCTCTTTTCTTGCTGAGGAAGCTGGGGAATTAGGGGTATTTTCGTAACTTCCTTCTAATCATCATTACCTAGGCTACTAGCCCATCTCTTCAGCCGCACGCATCCCCAATCATTTTAAGTGACGGTTCACTTCTCCCTCTTCTAGACTCTTCTTCTCTTCCTTTATAAACCTCTCTCCCCTTCCTTCGTCATACTTTACGCTCCCCAAGTATTCTCTATCCTACTATCTTTCACTTCTCCTGTGCCCACTATTTCATCTCTAAAACCTTTTCCGATGTCTTAATTCCTCTTTCTTCCAGTTGTATTGCCAGAAGATGTCCAGAACTCCATGTCGTCCTCTTGGTATGTAACCTTCCCCCCATTCTCCTTTTATTTTGCAGCGAGATCTTTGTCTTGTACTAGCCTCTTTCCTTTCTCTCTTTCTTTTTTATCATGAGCTCCGGCGACTATAGCCAAAACCAGAGCTATTCTTACTCCATGGTTACTGATTCCTCTCCTTCATCTTCCTCCTCCTCTTCCTCTCTTGAAATTATACCTCTTACTCACCACAACCAAATGAGCCCTCCACTTCTCATCCTCCGCACGACAGTGAAGAACCTTTAGAAAACTCTCCTACTCTTTCTTTCTGGGGCTCCCACCAAGTTTGCTTCACAAAATCCCTTCATGGATTTGAGATTGACCCCGAAGAGACCGACTCCAACAGCCATACATCATTGACAACTGGAGATCTATGTGTCAAGGAGCCCCGTTTGACGAGCGCCAGGTAATTGGGCATGGGTATTTCCCCTCCGGAACTGCCCATAAAATCGCCCGTTGATGAACGTTGTAATGCATGCGATCAAATAACTACCAAGCTAGAAGTGAGGTAGATCATATTCCACAAGTCTCTTCTAATCATTTACTCAAATCAACTGACAATTTACTCAAGTTCAAACACGTTGTGCGTGGTATGAGTTGCCCGACTTCTAATCTAGGAATCAAAGGAATTGAAATGAAACAAAAGACAAAATGAAAGGTTGATTGACTTGACAAGACAACAGACAAGCTTAGTTTTCGAATCCCCCTAAGATCACCAGAGCATTGGCAATCACAAGGCCAGCGGTTTTCAATCTCGATTCATTCAGTTCTCAGACACCACCATAATTCCTGACCTTTAGGTTTAAGACTGGCGAACGTTCGCTCTATCCGATCTAACTACTAAGATTAATTGACCCCCCGTGCATTCACTTCTGCAACGAAAAACTAACCGGTGTAATTAGTAGTGATTTGTGAGTTACTCTAGCAGTGGAGTAACCCTAACTGGTTCCTACGAAAGGCACACTCCAATGAATAGGTTAATTGTTGATTTGGTGTTTTAAAGTGAGGCGAACGTTCGCTACTATCCTCAGCTTAACAAGACTCTAGTCTAGGTGATCAAGCTAGAAAAGAAACAGAGACAACGAAGAACAAATCAAACATGCAAGAGAAACTGTCTGAATCTGAATTTAATTACCGCCGATCCGTGACCGCTTATAGCCTTGGGTCACTTAGGGTTCATCTAATATTAGCTCTACGAGTTTAGCTACTCATATTCAATACAAGAGAAACGAAAACAATCAAGGAATACATCTCAGGTAGGAAGAACAGAGAGGAACTATAAAACCTAATTTGATGAATCCGAGAAGCTTCAATCTCTTGAATTTTTAACTCCTAAGTCCGAGCACTCCGAGAGGAAAGATGGCGTCATGATCACTCCGGGAACTCCCAGGATGCTCTCAACTCTCTCTCGAACTAATGAAGTCTGGAAATTAATCCGTGGAGAAAAGTATCTGAATAAGTGTATCCGCCTCCCTTAAATAGGGTTTTTCCGAATCAGCGCTGGAAAAGGCAGGACTTCTCGGTGAGAACCTTGAAATTTCTCGCCGAGAACTTTAGTTGAAAAGCCTCTTGTGTCTAAGTCTTTAATACTTAGTTCTCGCCAAAGACTTCTTTTGAATGTCTCATGGATCTCTTGTGTACAAACTCTTCGGCAAGAACTTTGGAAGTTCTCGCCGAGAACTTTGGAAGTTCTCGCCAAGAACTTCTTTGGTGATGCCTCCTGTGTTCCTGTGTGCAAGACTCCTCGGTGAGAACTTTGAGAGTTCTCGCCGAATACTTCAGTTGTGGCAGGGGAGGATTTGGTTTCTGACTTGTGTGATTCCTAGATCGATTTCAGGTGATTCCTTGAGGTTCCTTCGCTTCCCGAGCAAGTCTGTGGCTACGTTATTGATGGAAAAAACCTGTATATTCACAAACACACTAGAAAACACATCAAACTAACCTATAATAGGCCAAAGTAACCAAAACAGTAAGAACTAGAGCAATCAAGTGAAAACACCCTAGACTACCCTAAAAACTGTGTCTCAAGCAGGGAAATGTCGCTTAAATGAGGCTAATAATCACGTCAAATTGAGTGTCATCACCCGTGTTCTACCTCTCTCCTAGTTACCACCGTCCTGGAAATTTGCCGTGTTTCACGGCTATCCACCATCGGAAACTGCCCCCTAGGTGGCACGGCGTGTGGACTGAGTCTTTTACTAATGGGCTTCGTCTACCGCCTTCCCCTTTTGTGCGCTCCTTCCTGGAATTTTTTTGGGCCTCGCTTGGTGCTTGATGCGCGAGATTTAACTCACAACAATCAAGGTCGTATTCCACGAGGGCTCTCTCAATAGCAACTACTCACACGGTTCATGGACGGTCTATTCATTTAAAATTGGTTTTGGTTTGAAATAAGAACAAAAGAAAACATAAAGAAAACTAAACAAACAAAGCAAAACAAAAGGGTGCAAATCAAAGGTAAAGGAGGTTAACTTGGAAAGATAGGTTCATCATGCTCAAGAGGTATAAATGCACAAATAAGCCAAACATGATCGAGGATGCAATCGAATGACCATGCAAATCCCTTCTATAGACTCAATGCACTCTCGTCGCACTAAATCCCTATCCTAGAACCACTCAACCTAGGCTCTCGCTCTCAAGCTAAGTGACTAAGGATGCATTAAAGGTGTTTGATGAAATGCCAAGCTACAAAACCCTCTCCTATGACTCTATGACCACTAGGCTAGACACCACACTCTCATGTCAATGTCCTAACACTAAGAGAATCATCCAAAGACTAATCAAAGTTCAACTGAGTGAAAATCCTAATGAACACCAAGTGTTCGATAAAATGCACAAGTGAGAAATCATGCAACTATGGTTGAATTGAGATGATCTAATCTCTTAGAACACACTCTCTTCAATCCCTAGACCTACAATCCATGTAATCCAAGCACTCTCATGCATTACATTACAAATAATAGACCAATCAAGCCATAGCCATCAATGGAATTAACAACAAGTCATAGAGACCATCTTCTTACAATCCAAGATCAATCATGGCAAGTTTATACAATTCACCTCTATCCTAGCACAACCATCTATCAATCCAAGAAAACCTAGGAAATCAGCCACACATGGCCAAGGGTACACAAGAGAAAGAAAGAGAGATGGTCACCAAGGGTTCCATGGCAATCCTCTTCTTGCAAGCTCCTCTCCCCAAGGTTGTGGGCTTCAATCCAAGCTCCTTACTCCAATTTGCACCTTGCTCTAGGATTGATGAAGGATTGGTTGATGAGGAGAAAGTGTTGGAGGAGTTGAGAGGAAAGAGGAATTGATCGGCAATGTGTAAAATAAGATATGAGCTCCCCTAATTTTCGCCCCCTTCCTCTATATATACTGCACCGGACTAGCCTTGAATTTTCGGCAAAACTGATGTAATATTTTCGCCGAAATTACCCTTGAAAACACCGAACGGCTGCTGCATTTCTTCTAAAGTTTTCGTCGAAAACTTTGAATGTTTTCGCCGAAAATATCCTCAATGATCGAAGGCCTTCTGTCTGCTTCGAGTTTTCGGACCGAGGACTTGAAAATCTTTGCCGAAAGCTTCTTCTTCGGCGAAAACTATGTGATAGTTTCGCCGAAAATTCCTTCAGCTGAAAGTCGTATTTTCTTCAATCTTGCATCGGCCGTATCTCCTCCGTCCTAGCTCCGATCGACCTCCCGTTTGATCCTACGTGCTCCTTGTCACCAGTACTAAAATGCCAAAACCTGAACATACAAAGAAAACAGCTCCAATAGACATGGAATTGGCCTCAAAGTGGCAACCCGGCAACAAAAGGACACTTTGCACAAAACTTCGATAAAAACATATTAAGCATGGCATTTAAGGATCAAACAAGGGCATTTCATAGGCTAATCGAAGGCTTAAAATGCACCAAATAAAGTCACATCAAATTCCCCTACGACTAAGCTTTGCTTGTCCTCAAGCAAATAAACTAGAAAACATCCAAGCTCACAAATGACAAGATCGGTCCATTGAAATTCAAGCAATAACAATTCGGCTTAAACTGTTCCACGAACAAATTAACCTACACATGCAAGAACGTCAACCAAACAAGTCTAGACCTCACTAATAACTGCACACTTCAAGTAGTGGTTAATTGGGATACGAAAAACCGACCACGACAACACCAACTCTAATCAAAAGGACTTGAACTCAGGAAATGGATCGTAAGTGGTGGGTGATTATGATGTGGCTATCGACTCGACTTCATCCGCTTCTAGATCCGCACTTTACAAACTCTGGCTAGGATCAAGGGCTACATTTGAGAACTCTTTTTCTTTCTTTTCTTTTCTTTTCATTTCCATTTGTTTTTCTTTTTTTTTTCTTTTTTTTCTTACTGCATACTAGTGCTCGATTCAACACTTCACTTAGGTGTTGAACCTGCCTAGCTCACAGCCTTTGCCCTTTTGCTAGTGCTCAACCCGACACTTCACTTAGGTGCCGACCTTGCCTAGCTTTTCTTTTGAGCATTTTTTTTCTTTTCTTCACAATTTAACCACTTGATCCTTAGCCCCTTACAACTTCCACACAAGATTTCGAATTGGATTCCGTCTAATCTCAAGCCACAATCACGAAGGATCAAAAAGGGTAAAGAAAGACATGGAAAAGGGGTGAAAATTCTGATTGCCTTCATCATCTTAGACCGGTGTTATCGAGCGGTACAAAAAACACGTATCAAACCAATCAACCAACACACAAGAGTGATAAAATCTCTGTTCTGGCCTGTACTCATTTGATATTAGTGCTAACATGCTGGTTATAGGTTATAAGTGGAACAGTCTAAACGTCATTATGAAATCTTGAAGTCAATTAAACACCAAATTGAAGTCAATTAAACACCAAAAGTCAAGAACCGAATGATTCTACAATAAAGGAAATTGACATTCAATTAAGATCATGCAACTCATCAAAGCATAGCCTTAGACTTCTACCGACAAATAATCACACCAAACCTCAAACTCCCCTACGACTAACATGAGCATTGTCCTCAATGATCAAGAGAGAGAAGGTAAGGTGGAACGAAGTTACCGCATTGGTAGAGAGGAGCATAGGACGTAATAGAGGTGAAAAAGTTCCATGATGATCCTTAGTGAAGAGTGATCCAAAATGCTTGCCAAACCTTATTCAAAAAGCTAAAACAACACAAAAACCTCAAAGAACAATTAAAAGCGAAAAATTAAAGATAACATGGGGTGCCTCCCAAGAAGCGCTTGGTTACCGTCTTAAGCTCGACGATACCTGTGTTAGGGTGCCCAACTTAGTACCTCCTTGATGTCAAGTAACTTCTTCCATGATGAGAGTTGGGCTCCAAGTAGCATCTTGGAGGAATGGTAGACTAGCCAATGCACATTGATGCTTGTATAGCACTTGAGACCTTGGGGTGGCTTGCTACCTTTGAGTGTCGAAGCTTGAGGAAGAAAGTATGGTAGGGAGCCTCCATTGAGATCCATTGTCTCCAAGTTGGTGATGCCACTCAAGGAGTCTTCCGGTTCACACATGGACGACTTCTCTTCCATTATCACCTTAGAGGAAGTTATGAAGCTTGTGTCCGTCTCTTGACACAAGTATTTCATGATCAAGCAAGAGGATTGAAGAGTACTCACAACCTTTGGTGGGACCTCAATAGGGTGGTGTTGTTCACTTTCGTGCTCCACTCTCGATGCCACCTCTTCTTGAAGCGTCTCCAAATCATCTCTCACCTCCTCTAAAGGGTCATCATCCTCAAGTCTCCTTGATTCTTCTATCCTCACATCATTGTCACATGGTGTTTCCATGGGAAAAACATGCACTTCAATCTCCTCCACTACCAAATCTTCCTCCGTGTCAAGCTCTTCGGATTCACAAATGTCATCTTCATCATCATAAACTTGCTCCACATGATTGGGATGTCGTTCATTCTCAAGAATCTTCGTGACGAGCTCTATGCTTTGAGATAAGCGGTTAACTCGATTTGCATTATCCTCCACAATTTGCAAGATCTCTAGCATGAAAGGAAGTGGAAGAGGTTTCTCATGACTCACGAATTCCTCTTGGGAGACTCACCTTCTTCTTCTTCCATGACTAGCACTTCCGGTTCAAAGGTGTCGGAGATGAGCTTCACACTTTGAGTTAAACGATCCAATCGAGCCGCATTATCTTCCGCCATTTGCAACATCTCCTCAATTGTGGAGGAATGTGGAGAATGTTGTTCAACCTCTAGAGCTTCCTTGATGAGTGTCATGCCCTGAGCTAAGCGATTAAGTTGGTTCGCATTGTCATCCGCAATCTTCAAAGCTTCCTCAAGTGTGGAAAGAGATGGAGGAGGTTCCTCATAGCTTACGAACTCCTTTCGAGGATGCTCACTTTCCTTCACTATTTTCAAGAGCTCCTCAAGCATAGAAGAAGGTTGAGAGGGTTGCTCATAGCTTGTGAACTCCTCTTGAGGACGCTTGCTTTCTTCAACCATCTTAAAGAGCTCCTCTAGCATGGAAGGCGGTTGAGAATGTTGTTCATGACTTGTGAAATCCTCTTGATAATACTCCGGCAAGACTTGATGGTAGGGTGGAGATGGATAGGGACATTGTTCATTCCACATTGGCATTGAAGCTTGTTGTTCTTGATCCCACCATTGGCTATCTCCCTCATAAGTTCCTTGGTAGCAATTGGATGAAGTAGGATTACCATCATATGGATTAGGAGATGGATTCCACCCTTGATAGGGACCATAACCTTGATTTCCATTCCACGAGTTCATCTTACTTGCAACCTTGCTCCCATGAACTAGATAGGTGGATAAGGGACCTACAAACACGCACAACAAACACAACCAAGTAGTACAACAATGCGGGATAACAAAACCACAAAAACAAATAACAAAGACAATAAACAAAGAAGCAAAACTAAAAGGGAAGGAAGTGAATAGAACGGTCCACTACTAGTGCTTTCAAAGGATTGAGAAAGGTCCTCGGCAACGACGCCAAAAACTTGATGCGCGAGATTTAACTCACAACAATCAAGGTCGTATTCCACGAGGGCTCTCTATATAGCAACTACTCACACGGTTCATGGACGGTCTATTCATTTAAAATTGGTTTTGGTTTGAAATAAGAACAAAAGAAAACATAAAGAAAACTAAACAAACAAAGCAAAACAAAAGGGTGCAAATCAAAGGTAAAGGAGGTTAACTTGGAAAGATAGGTTCATCATGCTCAAGAGGTATAAATGCACAAACAAGCCAAACATGATCGAGGATGCAATCGAATGACCATGCAAATCCCTTCTATAGACTCAATGCACTCTCGTCGCACTAAATCCCTATCCTAGAACCACTCAACCTAGGCTCTCGCTCTCAAGCTAAGTGACTAAGGATGCATTAAAGGTGTTTGATGAAATGCCAAGCTACAAAACCCTCTCCTATGACTCTATGACCACTAGGCTAGACACCACACTCTCATGTCAATGTCCTAACATTAAGAGAATCATCCAAAGACTAATCAAAGTTCAATTGAGTGAAAATCCTAATGCACACCAAGTGTTCGATAAAATGCACAAGTGAGAAATCATGCAACTATGGTTGAATTGAGATGATCTAATCTCTTAGAACACACTCTCTTCAATCCCTAGACCTACAATCCATGTAATCTAAGCACTCTCATGCATTACATTACAAATAATAGACCAATCAAGCCATAGCCATCAATGGAATTAACAACAAGTCATAGAGACCATCTTCTTACAATCCAAGATCAATCATGGCAAGTTTATACAATTCACCTCTATCCTAGCACAACCATCTATCAATCCAAGAAAACCTAGGAAATCAGCCACACATGGCCAAGGGTACATAAGAGAAAGAATGAGAGATGGTCACCAAGGGTTCCATGGCAATCCTCTTCTTGCAAGCTCCTCTCCCCAAGGTTGTGGGCTTCAATCCATGCTCCTTACTCCAATTTGCACCTTGCTCTAGGATTGATGAAGGATTGGTTGATGAGGAGAAAGTGTTGGAGGAGTTGAGAGGAAAGAGGAATTGATGGGCAATGTGTAAAATAAGATATGAGCTCCCCTAATTTTCGCCCCCCTTCCTCTATATATACTGTACCGGACTAGCCTTGAATTTTCGGCAAAACTGATGTAATATTTTCGCCGAAATTACCCTTGAAAACACCGAACGGCTGCTGCATTTCTTCTAAAGTTTTCGTCGAAAACTTTGAATGTTTTCGCCGAAAATATCCTCAATGATCGAAGGCCTTCTGTCTGCTTCGAGTTTTCGGACCGAGGACTTGAAAATCTTTGCCGAAAGCTTCTTCTTCGGTGAAAACTATGTGATAGTTTCGCCGAAAATTCCTTCAGCTGAAAGTCGTATTTTCTTCAATCTTACATCGGCCGTATCTCCTCCGTCCTAGCTCCGATCGACCTCCCGTTTGATCCTACGTGCTCCTTGTCACTAGTACTACAATGCCAAAACCTGAAAATACAAAGAAAACAGCTCCAATAGACATGGAATTGGCCTCAAAGTGGCAACCCGGCAACAAAAGGACACTTTGCACAAAACTTCGATAAAAACATATTAAGCATGGCATTTAAGGATCAAACAAGGGCATTTCATAGGCTAATCGAAGGCTTAAAATGCACCAAATAAAGTCACATCAAATTCCCCTACGACTAAGCTTTGCTTGTCCTCAAGCAAATAAACTAGAAAACATCCAAGCTCACAAATGACAAGATCGGTCCATTGAAATTCAAGCAATAACAATTCGGCTTAAACTGTTCCACGAACAAACTTAACCTACACATGCAAGAACGTCAACCAAACAAGTCTAGACCTCACTAATAACTGCACACTTCAAGTAGTGGTTAATTGGGATACGAAAAACCGACCACGACAACACCAACTCTAATCAAAAGGACTTGAACTCAGGAAATGGATCGTAAGTGGTGGGTGATTATGATGTGGCTATCGACTCGACTTCATCCGCTTCTAGATCCGCACTTTACAAACTCTGGCTAGGATCAAGGGCTACATTTGAGAACTCTTTTTCTTTCTTTTCTTTTCTTTTCATTTCCATTTGTTTTTCTTTTTTTTTTCTTTTTTTCTTACTGCATACTAGTGCTCGATTCAACACTTCACTTAGGTGTTGAACCTGCCTAGCTCACAGCCTTTGCCCTTTTGCTAGTGCTCAACCCGACACTTCACTTACGTGCCGACCTTGCCTAGCTTTTCTTTTGAGCATTTTTTTTTCTTTTCTTCACAATTTAACAACTTGATCCTTAGCCCCTTACAACTTCCACACAAGATTTCGAATTGGATTCCGTCTAATCTCAACCACAATCACGAAGGATCAAAAAGGGTAAAGAAAGACATGGAAAAGGGGTGAAAATTCTGATTGCCTTCATCATCTTAGACCGGTGTTATCGAGGGGTACAAAAAACACGTATCAAACCAATCAACCAACACACAAGAGTGATAAAATCTCTGTTCTGGCCTGTACTCATTTGATATTAGTGCTAACATGCTGGTTATAGGTTATAAGTGGAACAGTCTAAACGTCATTATGAAATCTTGAAGTCAATTAAACACCAAATTGAAGTCAATTAAACACCAAAAGTCAAGAACCGAATGATTCTACAATAAAGGAAATTGACATTCAATTAAGATCATGCAACTCATCAAAGCATAGCCTTAGACTTCTACCGACAAATAATCACACCAAACCTCAAACTCCCCTACGACTAACATGAGCATTGTCCTCAATGATCAAGAGAGAGAAGGTAAGGTGGAACGAAGTTACCGCATTGGTAGAGAGGAGCATAGGACGTAATAGAGGTGAAAAAGTTCCATGATGATCCTTAGTGAAGAGTGATCCAAAATGCTTGCCAAACCTTATTCAAAAAGCTAAAACAACACAAAAACCTCAAAGAACAATTAAAAGCGAAAAATTAAAGATAACATGGGGTGCCTCCCAAGAAGCGCTTGGTTACCGTCTTAAGCTCGACGATACCTGTGTTAGGGTGCCCAACTTAGTACCTCCTTGATGTCAAGTAACTTCTTCCATGATGAGAGTTGGGCTCCAAGTAGCATCTTGGAGGAATGGTAGACTAGCCAATGCACATTGATGCTTGTATAGCACTTGAGACCTTGGGGTGGCTTGCTACCTTTGAGTGTCGAAGCTTGAGGAAGAAAGTATGGTAGGGAGCCTCCATTGAGATCCATTGTCTCCAAGTTGGTGATGCCACTCAAGGAGTCTTCCGGTTCACACATGGACGACTTCTCTTCCATTATCACCTTAGAGGAAGTTATGAAGCTTGTGTCCGTCTCTTGACACAAGTATTTCATGATCAAGCAAGAGGATTGAAGAGTACTCACAACCTTTGGTGGGACCTCAATAGGGTGGTGTTGTTCACTTTCGTGCTCCACTCTCGATGCCACCTCTTCTTGAAGCGTCTCCAAATCATCTCTCACCTCCTCTAAAGGGTCATCATCCTCAAGTCTCCTTGATTCTTCTATCCTCACATCATTGTCACATGGTGTTTCCATGGGAAAAACATGCACTTCAATCTCCTCCACTACCAAATCTTCCTCCGTGTCAAGCTCTTCGGATTCACAAATGTCATCTTCATCATCATAAACTTGCTCCACATGATTGGGATGTCGTTCATTCTCAAGAATCTTCGTGACGAGCTCTATGCTTTGAGATAAGCGGTTAACTCGATTTGCATTATCCTCCACAATTTGCAAGATCTCTAGCATGAAAGGAAGTGGAAGAGGTTTCTCATGACTCACGAATTCCTCTTGGGGAGACTCACCTTCTTCTTCTTCCATGACTAGCACTTCCGGTTCAAAGGTGTCGGAGATGAGCTTCACACTTTGAGTTAAACGATCCAATCGAGCCGCATTATCTTCCGCCATTTGCAACATCTCCTCAATTGTGGAGGAATGTGGAGAATGTTGTTCAACCTCTAGAGCTTCCTTGATGAGTGTCATGCCCTGAGCTAAGCGATTAAGTTGGTTCGCATTGTCATCCGCAATCTTCAAAGCTTCCTCAAGTGTGGAAAGAGATGGAGGAGGTTCCTCATAGCTTACGAACTCCTTTCGAGGATGCTCACTTTCCTTCACTATTTTCAAGAGCTCCTCAAGCATAGAAGAAGGTTGAGAGGGTTGCTCATAGCTTGTGAACTCCTCTTGAGGACGCTTGCTTTCTTCAACCATCTTAAAGAGCTCCTCTAGCATGGAAGGCGGTTGAGAATGTTGTTCATGACTTGTGAAATCCTCTTGATAATACTCCGGCAAGACTTGATGGTAGGGTGGAGATGGATAGGGACATTGTTCATTCCACATTGGCATTGAAGCTTGTTGTTCTTGATCCCACCATTGGCTATCTCCCTCATAAGTTCCTTGGTAGCAATTGGATGAAGTAGGATTACCATCATATGGATTAGGAGATGGATTCCACCCTTGATAGGGACCATAACCTTGATTTCCATTCCACGAGTTCATCTTACTTGCAACCTTGCTCCCATGAACTAGATAGGTGGATAAGGGACCTACAAACACGCACAACAAACACAACCAAGTAGTACAACAATGCGGGATAACAAAACCACAAAAACAAATAACAAAGACAATAAACAAAGAAGCAAAACTAAAAGGGAAGGAAGTGAATAGAACGGTCCACTACTAGTGCTTTCAAAGGATTGAGAAAGGTCCTCGGCAACGACGCCAAAAACTTGATGCGCGAGATTTAACTCACAACAATCAAGGTCGTATTCCACGAGGGCTCTCTATATAGCAAACTACTCACGGTTCATGGACGGTCTATTCATTTAAAATTGGTTTTGGTTTGAAATAAGAACAAAAGAAAACATAAAGAAAACTAAACAAACAAAGCAAAACAAAAGGGTGCAAATCAAAGGTAAAGGAGGTTAACTTGGAAAGATAGGTTCATCATGCTCAAGAGGTATAAATGCACAAACAAGCCAAACATGATCGAGGATGCAATCGAATGACCATGCAAATCCCTTCTATAGACTCAATGCACTCTCGTCGCACTAAATCCCTATCCTAGAACCACTCAACCTAGGCTCTCGCTCTCAAGCTAAGTGACTAAGGATGCATTAAAGGTGTTTGATGAAATGCCAAGCTACAAAACCCTCTCCTATGACTCTATGACCACTAGGCTAGACACCACACTCTCATGTCAATGTCCTAACATTAAGAGAATCATCCAAAGACTAATCAAAGTTCAATTGAGTGAAAATCCTAATGCACACCAAGTGTTCGATAAAATGCACAAGTGAGAAATCATGCAACTATGGTTGAATTGAGATGATCTAATCTCTTAGAACACACTCTCTTCAATCCCTAGACCTACAATCCATGTAATCTAAGCACTCTCATGCATTACATTACAAATAATAGACCAATCAAGCCATAGCCATCAATGGAATTAACAACAAGTCATAGAGACCATCTTCTTACAATCCAAGATCAATCATGGCAAGTTTATACAATTCACCTCTATCCTAGCACAACCATCTATCAATCCAAGAAAACCTAGGAAATCAGCCACACATGGCCAAGGGTACATAAGAGAAAGAATGAGAGATGGTCACCAAGGGTTCCATGGCAATCCTCTTCTTGCAAGCTCCTCTCCCCAAGGTTGTGGGCTTCAATCCATGCTCCTTACTCCAATTTGCACCTTGCTCTAGGATTGATGAAGGATTGGTTGATGAGGAGAAAGTGTTGGAGGAGTTGAGAGGAAAGAGGAATTGATGGGCAATGTGTAAAATAAGATATGAGCTCCCCTAATTTTCGCCCCCCTTCCTCTATATATACTGTACCGGACTAGCCTTGAATTTTCGGCAAAACTGATGTAATATTTTCGCCGAAATTACCCTTGAAAACACCGAACGGCTGCTGCATTTCTTCTAAAGTTTTCGTCGAAAACTTTGAATGTTTTCGCCGAAAATATCCTCAATGATCGAAGGCCTTCTGTCTGCTTCGAGTTTTCGGACCGAGGACTTGAAAATCTTTGCCGAAAGCTTCTTCTTCGGTGAAAACTATGTGATAGTTTCGCCGAAAATTCCTTCAGCTGAAAGTCGTATTTTCTTCAATCTTACATCGGCCGTATCTCCTCCGTCCTAGCTCCGATCGACCTCCCGTTTGATCCTACGTGCTCCTTGTCACTAGTACTACAATGCCAAAACCTGAAAATACAAAGAAAACAGCTCCAATAGACATGGAATTGGCCTCAAAGTGGCAACCCGGCAACAAAAGGACACTTTGCACAAAACTTCGATAAAAACATATTAAGCATGGCATTTAAGGATCAAACAAGGGCATTTCATAGGCTAATCGAAGGCTTAAAATGCACCAAATAAAGTCACATCAAATTCCCCTACGACTAAGCTTTGCTTGTCCTCAAGCAAATAAACTAGAAAACATCCAAGCTCACAAATGACAAGATCGGTCCATTGAAATTCAAGCAATAACAATTCGGCTTAAACTGTTCCACGAACAAACTTAACCTACACATGCAAGAACGTCAACCAAACAAGTCTAGACCTCACTAATAACTGCACACTTCAAGTAGTGGTTAATTGGGATACGAAAAACCGACCACGACAACACCAACTCTAATCAAAAGGACTTGAACTCAGGAAATGGATCGTAAGTGGTGGGTGATTATGATGTGGCTATCGACTCGACTTCATCCACTTCTAGATCCGCACTTTACAAACTCTGGCTAGGATCAAGGGCTACATTTGAGAACTCTTTTCTTTCTTTTCTTTTCTTTTCATTTCCATTTGTTTTTTTTTTTTTTTCTTTTTTTCTTACTGCATACTAGTGCTCGATTCAACACTTCACTTAGGTGTTGAACCTGCCTAGCTCACAGCCTTTGCCCTTTTGCTAGTGCTCAACCCGACACTTCACTTACTGCCGACCTTGCCTAGCTTTTCTTTTGAGCATTTTTTTTCTTTTCTTCACAATTTAACACTTGATCCTTAGCCCCTTACAACTTCCACACAAGATTTCGAATTGGATTCCGTCTAATCTCAACCACAATCACGAAGGATCAAAAAGGGTAAAGAAAGACATGGAAAAGGGGTGAAAATTCTGATTGCCTTCATCATCTTAGACCGGTGTTATCGAGCGGTACAAAAAACACGTATCAAACCAATCAACCAACACACAAGAGTGATAAAATCTCTGTTCTGGCCTGTACTCATTTGATATTAGTGCTAACATGCTGGTTATAGGTTATAAGTGGAACAGTCTAAACGTCATTATGAAATCTTGAAGTCAATTAAACACCAAATTGAAGTCAATTAAACACCAAAAGTCAAGAACCGAATGATTCTACAATAAAGGAAATTGACATTCAATTAAGATCATGCAACTCATCAAAGCATAGCCTTAGACTTCTACCGACAAATAATCACACCAAACCTCAAACTCCCCTACGACTAACATGAGCATTGTCCTCAATGATCAAGAGAGAGAAGGTAAGGTGGAACGAAGTTACCGCATTGGTAGAGAGGAGCATAGGACGTAATAGAGGTGAAAAAGTTCCATGATGATCCTTAGTGAAGAGTGATCCAAAATGCTTGCCAAACCTTATTCAAAAAGCTAAAACAACACAAAAACCTCAAAGAACAATTAAAAGCGAAAAATTAAAGATAACATGGGGTGCCTCCCAAGAAGCGCTTGGTTACCGTCTTAAGCTCGACGATACCTGTGTTAGGGTGCCCAACTTAGTACCTCCTTGATGTCAAGTAGCTTCTTCCATGATGAGAGTTGGGCTCCAAGTAGCATCTTGGAGGAATGGTAGACTAGCCAATGCACATTGATGCTTGTATAGCACTTGAGACCTTGGGGTGGCTTGCTACCTTTGAGTGTCGAAGCTTGAGGAAGAAAGTATGGTAGGGAGCCTCCATTGAGATCCATTGTCTCCAAGTTGGTGATGCCACTCAAGGAGTCTTCCGGTTCACACATGGACGACTTCTCTTCCATTATCACCTTAGAGGAAGTTATGAAGCTTGTGTCCGTCTCTTGACACAAGTATTTCATGATCAAGCAAGAGGATTGAAGAGTACTCACAACCTTTGGTGGGACCTCAATAGGGTGGTGTTGTTCACTTTCGTGCTCCACTCTCGATGCCACCTCTTCTTGAAGCGTCTCCAAATCATCTCTCACCTCCTCTAAAGGGTCATCATCCTCAAGTCTCCTTGATTCTTCTATCCTCACATCATTGTCACATGGTGTTTCCATGGGAAAAACATGCACTTCAATCTCCTCCACTACCAAATCTTCCTCCGTGTCAAGCTCTTCGGATTCACAAATGTCATCTTCATCATCATAAACTTGCTCCACATGATTGGGATGTCGTTCATTCTCAAGAATCTTCGTGACGAGCTCTATGCTTTGAGATAAGCGGTTAACTCGATTTGCATTATCCTCCACAATTTGCAAGATCTCTAGCATGAAAGGAAGTGGAAGAGGTTTCTCATGACTCACGAATTCCTCTTGGGGAGACTCACCTTCTTCTTCTTCCATGACTAGCACTTCCGGTTCAAAGGTGTCGGAGATGAGCTTCACACTTTGAGTTAAACGATCCAATCGAGCCGCATTATCTTCCGCCATTTGCAACATCTCCTCAATTGTGGAGGAATGTGGAGAATGTTGTTCAACCTCTAGAGCTTCCTTGATGAGTGTCATGCCCTGAGCTAAGCGATTAAGTTGGTTCGCATTGTCATCCGCAATCTTCAAAGCTTCCTCAAGTGTGGAAAGAGATGGAGGAGGTTCCTCATAGCTTACGAACTCCTTTCGAGGATGCTCACTTTCCTTCACTATTTTCAAGAGCTCCTCAAGCATAGAAGAAGGTTGAGAGGGTTGCTCATAGCTTGTGAACTCCTCTTGAGGACGCTTGCTTTCTTCAACCATCTTAAAGAGCTCCTCTAGCATGGAAGGCGGTTGAGAATGTTGTTCATGACTTGTGAAATCCTCTTGATAATACTCCGGCAAGACTTGATGGTAGGGTGGAGATGGATAGGGACATTGTTCATTCCACATTGGCATTGAAGCTTGTTGTTCTTGATCCCACCATTGGCTATCTCCCTCATAAGTTCCTTGGTAGCAATTGGATGAAGTAGGATTACCATCATATGGATTAGGAGATGGATTCCACCCTTGATAGGGACCATAACCTTGATTTCCATTCCACGAGTTCATCTTACTTGCAACCTTGCTCCCATGAACTAGATAGGTGGATAAGGGACCTACAAACACGCACAACAAACACAACCAAGTAGTACAACAATGCGGGATAACAAAACCACAAAAACAAATAACAAAGACAATAAACAAAGAAGCAAAACTAAAAGGGAAGGAAGTGAATAGAACGGTCCACTACTAGTGCTTTCAAAGGATTGAGAAAGGTCCTCGGCAACGACGCCAAAAACTTGATGCGCGAGATTTAACTCACAACAATCAAGGTCGTATTCCACGAGGGCTCTCTCAATAGCAACTACTCACACGGTTCATGGACGTCTATTCATTTAAAATTGGTTTTGGTTTGAAATAAGAACAAAAGAAAACATAAAGAAAACTAAACAAACAAAGCAAAACAAAAGGGTGCAAATCAAAGGTAAAGGAGGTTAACTTGGAAAGATAGGTTTATCATGCTCAAGAGGTATAAATGCACAAACAAGCCAAACATGATCGAGGATGCAATCGAATGACCATGCAAATCCCTTCTATAGACTCAATGCACTCTCGTCGCACTAAATCCCTATCCTAGAACCACTCAACCTAGGCTCTCGCTCTCAAGCTAAGTGACTAAGGATGCATTAAAGGTGTTTGATGAAATGCCAAGCTACAAAACCCTCTCCTATGACTCTATGACCACTAGGCTAGACACCACACTCTCATGTCAATGTCCTAACATTAAGAGAATCATCCAAAGACTAATCAAAGTTCAATTGAGTGAAAATCCTAATGCACACCAAGTGTTCGATAAAATGCACAAGTGAGAAATCATGCAACTATGGTTGAATTGAGATGATCTAATCTCTTAGAACACACTCTCTTCAATCCCTAGACCTACAATCCATGTAATCCAAGCACTCTCATGCATTACATTACAAATAATAGACCAATCAAGCCATAGCCATCAATGGAATTAACAACAAGTCATAGAGACCATCTTCTTACAATCCAAGATCAATCATGGCAAGTTTATACAATTCACCTCTATCCTAGCACAACCATCTATCAATCCAAGAAAACCTAGGAAATCAGCCACACATGGCCAAGGGTACATAAGAGAAAGAAAGAGAGATGGTCACCAAGGGTTCCATGGCAATCCTCTTCTTGCAAGCTCCTCTCCCCAAGGTTGTGGGCTTCAATCCATGCTATTTACTCCAATTTGCACCTTGCTCTAGGATTGATGAAGGATTGGTTGATGAGGAGAAAGTGTTGGAGGAGTTGAGAGGAAAGAGGAATTGATGGGCAATGTGTAAAATAAGATATGAGCTCCCCTAATTTTCGCCCCCCTTCCTCTATATATACTGTACCGGACTAGCCTTGAATTTTCGGCGAAACTGATGTAATATTTTCGCCAAATTACCCTTGAAAACACCGAACGGCTGCTGCATTTCTTCTAAAGTTTTCGGCGAAAACTTTGAATGTTTTCGCCGAAAATATCCTCAATGATCGAAGGCCTTCTGTCTGCTTCGAGTTTTCAGACCGAGGACTTGAAAATCTTCGCCGAAAGCTTCTTCTTCGGTGAAAACTATGTGATAGTTTCGCCGAAAATTCCTTCAGCTGAAAGTCGTATTTTCTTCAATCTTGCATCGGCCGTATCTCCTCCGTCCTAGCTCCGATCGACCTCCCGTTTGATCCTACGTGCTCCTTGTCACCAGTACTACAATGCCAAGACCTGAAAATACAAAGAAAACAGCTCCAATAGACATGGAATTGGCCTCAAAGTGGCAACCCGGCAACAAAAGGACACTTTGCACAAAACTTCGATAAAAACATATTAAGCATGGCATTTAAGGATCAAACAAGGGCATTTCATAGGCTAATAGAAGGCTTAAAATGCACCAAATAAAGTCACATCAGTGCTTTCAACAACATTTGTTGGTCTACCGCCACCACTTTTGAGAGCACTTGCTCTACAATGGTGATCGTCCCCACACTATGATAATGCCAAGAAGACTCCTAATGGCATAAGTTTTTGCCGGAAAACAGAATATACCCAGAAGGAAGTTTACTACTCTTTTAAGCCTCACCCCACCTGGTACCATTCTTTCTTCTATTTTCAGCCCAGTGACTCATATCGCCCTTGGACCGCCCAGCTTCCAGCTTCCTGGTCCTCCGGCGATGTGAGTCACTTTTTAATGCTCCCCTTGAACCGACCGCCAAAGAGGATTCTGAACGGAAGTAGAATCTTCCTGAATGCCTCAACTTATCTACCCGTCTTGGTTTAGAAGCCTCTCAAGAGGGAATCCAAGGAGATACTTCTTTAAACCTTGCTCTAAAACCTCTTGAGCTTCGCCTTTCCGAAAAAGTGTTCTTCGTACCTCCTTTGCTATTGCTTATGTATTCAAATTCCTTTTGCCATTCGTTTTGGTTCCTTTCCGATTGTTGTTACTTTTCTTGACATTCCCTTTTTTAGGTTGAGTGAACCTTTGTAGGTGTCTTATCAACACCACCACCCATGGCCTTGTTGGTGAAACCTGTCCTCATCCCGACGGTATGCCTCATGTCGCTCCTCCGGTTTCCTCTAACAGGAGAAACCCCCAAAAGCTATGCGACCAAGGCAAGAAGCCCTCATATTCCCCTACTGACAAAAATAAGTCCAAGAGGAAACCTTCTGGCGGATGTGATGGTTCTGAACCATCATCAAAGAAAAGGAAGGTTGGGGCTTCCAAACCGCTGAAGAATCTGGGCGAATCTTCTGGTAATCCCCCACCGCCGCCTCTTATCCCCATTGAGGACGAGGATGAGGAAGAGACACCTCTTCGTCGAAACCACCGCCAACAGCTAGAGGCGGATGAGGATGATATGTCCCTACGACAACTACTTAATCAATCTTCCCAGGATGATGTTAACGTGGCTTCTCAACCTAACGTTAATATCTCGGCTTCCACTGAACCCATGCCATCACCTTCTCAAGTGGGTCCTGGTCACGAGGAGCCTGTCCACGAGATCGATTATCGCCCCACGAAACCACTGCGCCATTCCTCTCGTCCATCGTCTCCTTCCTCTAATCGCTTCCACCGAACCGTTTGTCTGAGCAAGCCAACAATGTTTTAAACGTACCAACTCCACCCAGCCGCGAAGGTGAGGGTACTTTCAGACTTCCCTATTTTGCTTTCGCCCATCCGTTTCCACTCAAATGGTCGGAGATGGCCAGCGATACAGTGGAAGAGCTCTCTCATGGAGTCTACCAGTACATGTCCCATCCTGGCCAAAGTTTCAAAGTAATGAACCTTCATGGATCGATTTCGTTCCGGCTTCTTTAGGTACGCTCTTTGTTTGACACAGTTTCTATTTTTTTTCAGGTACGCTCTTTGTTCGACAGACTCTTTGTTCGACACGCTCTTCCGACTTCCGAAGTAATGGAACTCATCTTCCTATCGTCAGGCTATTGCGGAACACGACGACCTATCTTTTTTCCTGCAAAAGCCTTAGGCAGGAAAATGAGAGCCCCAAACTGCATATGGCGAACCTTCGCCAACTGCGTATGCACCTCACTCGCCTTCATAATGAGGAGAAGGTACATCTCCTTTATATATATATATATATATTTTTTTTTACGGGCCCCTTCTATGTTCACCCCAACTGCTTCGTAGTTGCTAAATTCAGTGTGATGAATATGTGTTTTTGTATACAACAGCGTCGGGGGGACGCAACGCTGATCAAAGTCGCGATGGTACAAGAAAGCTTGGATGAGGCGACTAGCCAAGTGCTTCAACTGGAGACCTTTTAGACCGCCCACCGGAGTGAGACGGGCCGCATGAAGGAGGAGTTGGGGACCGCTAATGAGCATATTGCCCGCCTGGAATCTGACTTAGCTTAGGCTCGATCCCAAGTTGCTAATCTGGAAGCGTTATATGCTGAGAGGGACAACGCTAAAGAGTTGCTAGTTGAATCCTTGGCTGCTCAAGAGGTGACTGATCGTGATCTGGCCGCCCAGAAGTCCAGTATACTGAAGTCGTGGACTACTTCAACCAGACTCTCGGCGAGAGCATGCGGGTGGTCATGCGCAGCTACAAGAAGGAATTCCACAACCTCTTTCCCTCCAAACCTTCGCCAACTCGCAAAATGCTTCGTGATGTACTGAAAGGTCTCAACCGTTATAATGTTGTGGTTCCTGACCCAACCGATTTTGACGAGGACATCGCTTTCATGGATGTTGATCGTCTCAATCGTGAAGTAGTTACGGAGGACGTTGAGTACGTGGCGATCAAGCGCCGAAGGCGAGGGGTGACTGATATGGACTCTGCCGCTCACGACGGCACGGAGGCTCAATTGACTCCTTCCAGCAGTAAGGCCCCTTGCACAAGCTCTGTCCCTCCCAAGTCTGGCTCGGGCGATCGAGGAAAGGGAACCACCCTTTAGTGATTTTCTGTAGTACTTCTGAACCGTAGATTTATTTTAGCTTTCACTCTTTGTATGTGGACCTCTTTTCTTGTCACACTTGGTTTTACTGCTTTTCTTCTCAAATTGGTTTCGCTCTTTGCATGTATTCTCGCACTTTCTTATTTATCCATTGCTTTCTGACCATGTTCTGCTGATCGCGGAGTTTTGTGAGTACCCTTAGGTCTTACTTAGTTATTCAATGCCCACGGGTCTTACATGGCGATTTTAATACCCTTAGGTCTCACTTAGTGATTCAGTGCCTGTAGGTCTTACACGGCGATTTAATGCCCTTAGGTCTTACTTAGTGATTCAATGCCCGTAGGTTTTACATGAGCAAAAGTTTGGTGACATAATTTTTATTATGTCATCCATACATAATCAATTGCAGCCATTGGATCCATTGGATTGCATTTACACTCTCAAATCCGCATTTACACCCTAATTAATTGGCATTGATATGATTTAGTGTAATAATTAGGGGTGTATATTATATTTATTCTATGCAATCAATTTTGATCACACTTACCAAATATTTCCTTAGTCACAGCCGAATAAAATCAGTCTTGTGCCTGCAACGAGTTTGAAAATTTTCATTCGATCCTTTCAATTTTATCCAGCAAATTTCGAGCCTCATGGTGCCTTCTAAAGTTATCGAGAAACCAACAATCCTCCATTGAGTGGTGATTTTGATCTTAATCGCATTCCTGATGATCCAATCGAGGAAAATCAACTCGAGCCAATCGAGAAAGCCAATAATCTTAGGAAAACTAACTAAGCCAAGTAGATATTCAAAGGCCCCGAGCAATATTTTCCAACCAAATACTATTATCCAACTATAGAAAACTAACTCCGCCATAAATATTCAAAGTCACCGAGGAATATTTTCTAGCCCAATACTATTATCCAATTACACACACTATTCAAAGGGAACACAAAATCCAACCAAATTCCAACCTACTAATCAATCAGCAAAACCATTCACATTTTTAAATGATCCATAATAATGCTATTTTCTAAATAATAGTATTTATCAATAAGACATTGGGCAAAAAATAACAAAAGAGGAATCTATGAATCAACCACATAAAACTAACTCCGCCATAATATTCAAAGTCACCGAGCAATATTTTCCAGCCAAATATTATTATTCAAACGGAACACAAAATCCAACCAAATTCCAAACTACTAACCAACAAGGCCATGTAGAAATATTGCTGCTTAAACAAAAAAGTTTCTTGAAATCCGCCATTGTTCCATAACCCATATACGGACTAAAATTTAATTTAGCGCGGAGTTGAAAGTTGAGATGGATTGACCGTGTAGTGCACCATCCCTGTTTCAAGTACCGCCTTCGATCTCTTGTTCATGGGATTTGCAAACATCTCAAGGAAGATGATTTCTCTGAGAGCTTGAATTTCTGCAGCATTCTTCCACTGCTTATTGATGTGACTTTATTTAGTGCATTTTGAGCTTATGATTGACCTATGAAGTGCCCGTATTTGATCCTTAAATGGCATGCTTAATATGCTTTTATTGAAGTTTTGTGCAAAGTGTCCATTTGTTGTCCGGTTGCCACTTTGGATCCAAATTCGTGGTCTATTGGATGCTTTTCTGTGCATTTTCAAGAGATGGCATCGAAGTACTAGCGACAAGGAGAACGTAGGATCAAACGGGAGGTCAATCGGAAGTTTGAGAAAAATGCACAACATTTCTGAAGAGGTTTTCGGCGAGAACTCTATGTTCTCGCTGAAAACTATCACCTGTTGCAAATTAAAGGGAGAATTCATTATTCATTCAGCAACACAGCCTTCGAAAAAAAGAAAACTCTCTCTCCCCTTTTCAATCTCCAATCAACATCCACAACCCTAGAGCAATTTTTGGTGCAACTCAAAGTAGAGGAGCTTGGATTGAAGTCCACAACCTTGGAAGAGGAGCTTGCAAGAGGAGGATTGCCATGGTGTTCTTGGTGATCATCTCTCTTTCTCTTTCCTTCATTTCCTTGGCCATGTGTGGCTGATTTCTTAGGTTTCCTTGGATTGATAGATAGTTGTGCTATGATAGGGGTTGATTGTGTAAACATGCTATGATTGATCTTGGATGTAAGAAGATGATCTCTAGACTTGTTGTTAATTCCATTGATTGCCATGTTTGCTTGATTTGGTCTATTCTTTGTGACGTAATGCATGAGAGTGCTAAGATTACATGGATTGTAGGTCTAGGGATTGAAGAGAGTGTGTTCTAAGAGATTAGATCATCTCAATTCAACCATAGTTGCATGATTTCTCTCTTGTGCATTTTATCGAACACTTGGTGTGCATTAGGTTTTTCATTCAATTGAACTTTGATTAGTCTTTTGATGATTCTCTTAGTGTTAGGACATTGACATGAGAGTGTGGTGTCTAGCCTAGTGGTCATAGAGTCATAGGAGAGGGTTTTGTAGCTTGGCATTTCATCAAACACCTTTAATGCATCCTTAGTCACTTAGCTTGAGAGCGAGAGCCTAAGTCAAGTGGTTCTAGGATAGGAACTTAGTGCTATGAGAGTGCATTGAGTCTATAGAAGGGATTTGCGTGGTCATTCGATTGCAACCTTGATCATGTTTGGCTTGTTTGTGCATTTGTTCCTCTTGAGCATGATGAAGCTATCTTTCCAAGTGAACCTCCTTTATCTTTGTTTTGCACCGCTTTAGTTTCATTTATGTTTTTGATTCCGTTGCTTTCAAACCAAACTACTTTTAAATGAATAGATCGTCCATGAACCGTGCGAGTAGTGGCAATTGAGAGAGCCCTCCTGGAATACGACCTTGATAGTTGTGAGTTGAAATTCACATATCAAGTTTTTGGCACCGTTGCCGGGGAGTTTCTCAATCCTAAGAAAGCATTTAGTAGTGGACCGATCTATTCACTTGCTTCCATTTTAGTTTTTGCTTCTTTGTATTTGTTTGTTTGATTGTGTTATCCCGCATTGTTGTATTACTTGGTTGTGGTTGTTGTGCTTGTTTGTAGGTACCTGGTAGTAGTGCATGAGTCGATTCACTCATCTCCAAGCACCACCTCAAGGCCTCGAGCAAGTTATTGATCCACCAATCCGTTCTCCACCTCACTTAGTTCATGGGAGCAAGGTTGCAAGTAAGATGAACTCGTGGAATGGAAGTAATGGGTATGGTACCTATCAAGGGTGGAATCCATCTCCTAACCCATACTATGGTCATCCTACTCCATCCAACTACTACCAAGAAACTTGTGAGGAAGATAGCCCATGGTGGGGTCAAGAACAACAAGCTTCAACACCCATGTGGAATGAGCAATGACCCTATCCATCTCCACCCTACCATCAAATCTCGCCGGAGTATTATCAAGAGGATTTCACAAGTCATGAACAACATTCTCCACCGCCTTCCATGCCAGAGGAGCTCTTGAAGATGGTGAAAGAAAGCGAGCGTCCTCAAGAGGAGTTCACAAGCTATGAACAACCCTCTCAACCTCATTCTATGCTAGAGGAGCTCTTGAAAATGGTGAAGGAAAGTGAGCATCCTTGAGAGGAGTTCGTAAGCTATGAGGAACCTTCTTTACCTTTTCCCACGCTTGAGGAAGCTTTGAAGATTGCGGAAGACAATGCAAACCAACTTAATCGCTTAGCACAAAGCATGGCGCACATCAATGGGATGCTTGAAAATGAACGCCAACCTCATAAGGTGGAGCAACACTCTCCCCCTCCATCCATGCTAGAGGAGTTCTCAAAGTTGCGGACGACAATGCGGCTCGGCTCAATCGCCTAGCTCAAAGTACGAATCTCATCATGGAAGCTCTAGAGAATGAGAATTGGCCCAAGAAGGTGGAGCAAGTTTATGATGATGAAGATGACACTTGTGAATCCGAAGAGCTTGACACGGAAGAAGATTTGGTAGTGGAGGCGATTGAAGAACATGTTCTTCCCGAGGACACACCAAGTAACGATGATGTGGGGATAGAAGAACCAAAGAGACTTGAGGATGATGACACCTTAGAGGAGGTGAGACATGTTGTGAAGACTCTTCAAGAAGAGGTGGTACCGAGAGTGGAGCACGAAAGTGAACAACACCACCCTATTGTGGTGCCACTAAAGATTGTGAGTACTCTTCAATTTTCTTGCTTGGTCATGAAGTATTTGTGCCAAGAGCCCAAGGACGCATGCATCTCTACTCCTCATACGGTGGTAATGGAAGTGGAGCCACCTCTCCTTGACCCGGAAGACTGTTCGAGTGGCATCACCAACTTGGAGACGATGGAGCTCAAGGATGCCCCCTACTTTACTATCGATCGATTAAATTGGAGTTCAAGCATACACAATGAATTATTAGACAGATAATCCCTAGGACAAGGAACCTAACATGCATACCGCTCAACCAAACAACCCAGTCTCACTAAACACTACACACGACAGGGTGCAATCACCAATCATGCACGAATTTGACTTGACCGACTAGACTCCTCACACAGATAGTATTTAGTACAAGGGAACTCTCATTCTCTGTGTTTTGGGACGTGTTTCTGCTCTCAATCATTTTCTGTTATTGAATTTTGTCATAGGTTTGTAATTCGACCACATCTCCACCACTGTGAAAACACGAGAAACTAGTCAAGAAGGACTTCCCTGCTTAGGACTGTAACGAATTCTACACTACAAGGGTTTATAATGAGATGGATGATGGGAATGTATGATGATGGTTTTGGTGCGGTGTAGCTTTCGACTAACTTCCCTAGAATCTAGCCTATGGCTTCCTACCATTTAACCAAATACGGGTGGAATAGTGTACGTGATGACACTCGATTTGACGTGATTTTCAGCCTCATTTAAGCAACATTTCCTTGCTTGAAACATGGTTTTAGGGGTAGAATAGTGAATATTCACTCAACTACTCTATTTCCTACCGATTTGGTTACTTTGGCCCTTTTTGGGTCTATTTGATGGTTTTCTAGTGTTTTTGTGATAGCACAGGTTTTTGCCATCATTTACGTAGCCACGGACGTATTCAAGACCTCAAAGAGTGAACCAGAATCGGACCAGAAATCAACCGGAGTCAGAACCGTAGATCCAACGGCCCAGCACAATGTTTTCTCCAAAAAACCTACACAGTTTTTGACGAAAATACCTTAAGAAACTCACAGGCGAAGTCAGCAGCTTTACACTGAATATTTCGGTGAAAACTTTCATAGTTTTCGGCGAAAATCCAAGAAGAAACCCAACACAGATTTAGCTGATGTTTTCGGCGAAAACTTAAAGTCTTCTCCGAAAACTATTGAAGAAAACCACACAGGAGATTTTAACTGAAGTTTTTGGCAAAAACTCCTTAAGTTTTCGCCAAAAAATCCTTCCTTTTCCGTGGCTGGGTTGGAAAACCCTAATCTTACCTATTTAAAGAAGTAGTCGGCAGCCAGCCAAAAAAAGGATTATTCCAACAACTATTCACAAATCAGACTTTTGAGAGTCAGCCGACTCTAGGGTCGATAGATATAGTATAGAGAGTTCGAAGATCCGTGGAGAGATCGTGACGCCATCCTTGCACCTCGGAGAGCTCTGAGCTTAAAGTTGAAGATCCAGGAGATCGAAGCTTCACCGAAGCCGTCAGAATTAGGTTTTTCAGTTCTTATCTGTTCTTCCTCTATATGATGATTTCCTTTGTTGCCTTGATTCTTCTGTTATCGTTATGAGTAGCTTAACTTGTAGAGCTTAGATTAGATGAACCCTAAGTGACCCAGGGCTTTAAAGCGGTCACTGATTGGCGGTAATTAGATTCGAAGTTCAATCAGTTTCTCTTTGCATGGTTGTTTTTTCTTTATTGTTTATGTTTCTCTTCTGGTTGGTCGCCTAGATTAGGTTTATGCAAGCTAGGGTTAGTCGCCAGACAGCTTCCCTGCTTTGGCACATAAATTGTCTTCCTTGATCACCTAGTTTAGATTCTTGTTAAGCTGAGGATAGAAGCGAACGCTCGCCTCTCTTTAAAACAGGATTTAACATTAGGTAGTCTATCTGGCTTAGTAGCTGAATCTAGGTGCCCCTATCATTCTAGAACTCGTGTCATCGTGTGGTCTCGAATAGGCCTCATGCAAATTCTAACTCATTCAAGAAAACAGAAACCCAATCAAAACGACTTAAAATTGCAGGTTATGTGCAATGGATCAAAAGCTCACATTTGGCTAGTTGGATTAGGTCATTTTCATGCAATCAAAGAGACAGCTACAAGTGTGATTTTATAATTCTGTTCTGACCGGGCAGTTTAGCATCAAAGCAGACAAGTTGGTTTTCAGGTTCTAGGTTAAGCAGTCTAAGCATCATTATGACAAATTGAACAACAACTTATCAGCAAGAATCAAGAACCAAGCAATTCTAAAGCAAGAAAAACTAGACAAGGCACCACGAAACATAATCAGGGGCAATCAAGATCATGCATGGCTCTCTAACACCCTACCCCACACTTAGACCGTTCTATGTCCTCACAGGACAAAAATGAGAGTGAGAGTTATGGGGAACCTGGAAATAGGTGGTTGGTGTAGCGGATGGGTTCGGAGAGCGTGACGTGGAGCGGAGCAGAGCAGCTACCAAAAGAGACCTACAAAACAAAAACAACCAAAAGATCAAAAGGAAACCGGGACAAGTGTCCCGGATCCACACATAAAAAAGTTGGATCGAAATCCGAAAAGAAGAAATAAAATAAAGGAGAAGGATGGGAACGACCTGATCACTGTCCCTCAGGTGGGGGTGGAGGTGGAGTCGGGTTAGTGGAGACACCGAGTTGCTGCTTGATCTGGCATCGCCATGCAAGCTCAACCTGGTGTCTAGCGTCCTGGTCGGCCATGAAATGTTGTAGAACGGCCCATCGTGCATTCTGTGTCTCCTCACGCTCCACCCGATCCCTTTGCCATTGATAAGCACCAGAGGAGTAGTCATGTTGCCACAGATCTATGCGAGTCAGCTGCCCACCTCGCGGGTTGGGGGCCCACGATGTGCGTGGAGGAGGCGGATCTCTAGTGGGAGCGGTTGTCGGTGTGTATAGGTCGAGATTGACCGAAAGGTTTAAGCCACGTGCAACGGCGAGCTCCGCTCCGACGTGTTCAATCTCAGTGCGGGGGAGGTTGGAATCCCACTTGTCATCGATCTGGAGAGTGTCAATTAGGCAAGAGATGAAGGGGCTGCCAGGGAGGGCCGAGGGACGCTTCTTGGTAGTGGTTCACTTATGGAAGCAGCGGGCTAGCCACCAACCCGGATGAAGTCGTGTAAATTCCTCTATGGCATGGAAGAGGATGAACTCCTCTAAAGAGATGTGGTGGCGACCTTCCTTACTACAGTAGCACAAAGAACGAGTCCAAACATAATGGAAGAATTTGAAAAGGGGATGAGCAATGTTACGAACAGTGTCGTTCTCAGGTTTTGACTCGGACGCCCCAGAGATGAATCGTCAGACGTCAGGATATGGATCTTGAGCGACGGAGCTCATCTCTTCAAAGCCTAGGGAGGCGTTGACGGTGATGGCATTGGCATCGAGGAGGAGAGCGAAATCGTCGAGGGTCTTCTCGTATTGGATTCCCCCGAGATGGAAGCATATACACTTGAGGAGGTGATGGGGTCTCTGAGTTGTCCATTCAAATGAACTCCAGAACTCCTAGAGGGCGACCAAAAGGCATGTGGAGCCGGAAGTGGTAAGAGCTCGTTGACCGGTTTGCCCAAGAGCTCGGTCTACGCTGGCGTGCCATCCCGTGCTCTGGTTCTTGAGGCTGTCGAGGGATAGGATTGCCACCTTCGCCGGGGGGATGTCCTTGATCTTCATGTAGATCTCCAGCTGGTTCGGGGGAGGGCAGCGATGAATGGGTGTAGGGCCCCGGTAGTAGTGGCTGGAGCACTCGAGAGAGGGATCACTGGGGCCGATGTGTCTTGTGCGATTAAGTTCGCAGTCACTAGTACTGGGGCAGATGGCGTGGGTGGATGGGAGGACTGAGCGTTGTCCTGTTGAGCCTTGGTTCATTTCTCCCTATCCGCACCAGTGGTCTTAAAACGCTTGGGATTCCTGCAATACGAAACTCAGAGAAGACCAGAATTAGATGACAAGAACCCTACCCCACACTTAGTTTGAAACCCCAGTTCTGAGAAGAACAAAACGGACAAGTGGGGTGAGCACACAAGTCACGGGACCACAATGGAAAAGCATAGCCGAAACCAGCATGCGGGGAAAAATACGGCATTCAACACCAAGTATGTGAAATCGACGCAATTCGACGGATGGCAGAGCAGAAGACAAGTTATTGGCATAAGATCATTTGAAAATCATCCACAATGGAAATATAGACCAAAGGGATACCAAGAGTTGAGCAAGAATACACCGAAACAGCAAACACGCAAATCGAGGAAAACTGAAAAGTCACCCAAAGTCAAACATGTCAAAATCCTAAATTCAAAAAGCCAAAAGATTCAAGATTGAGGGTTGAACAACTAACCGAGAAGACATGACTCGAGAAAACGGTGGGAAATCGGAGAAATCGATTAAAAGCTTGAAAACTTGTTTCGGGAGGAACCGGAGCTATAAGGCTCTGATTCGGAAAATTGAGGGTGCAAACAACTCAGGAGGGGAAGGAAGCTTGAGCGGTGGCGGCGGACTAGACTGGCGACAGCAATGGTGGCGGCGGACGCGAAAAGAAAGCTGGCGGTGACGGATGCGAAAACGGGGGGTTTTCGACAGTTTTGTGCGAAAAAGAAAGATTGAGAGGGGTTTTTAAATCAGGAGGTTGGACTCAAAATTTTCCTCTTGAAAACAAAACTACACTGGTTTGAAAGAGTTAGTTCTCACCGCGAAGTCAGGTTTTCGGCTAGAACATTTTCAAAAAAAGAAACACAGGAGAATCTGGGGGTTTAAAGCCAAAGTTTTTGGCGAAAACTGAAGGAGTTTTCGCCAAAAACTCGTTTGAAAACGGGTTTGTACAGTTTTTGAAAAGGTTTAAAAAAAAGGAAGAAAAATGAAAAGAAGACTCAAACGCAAATTGACTCCAGCTGTGGGTTGCCTCCCACGAAGTGCTCTTGTTTAACGTCCGTGAGCTGGACGATACCTGGATCGGAGTTACGGGGTTGACGCGAAGTAATGTATGTCGATGAGGGAGGCAGCTAATCCCTGTAGGTATTTCTTGAGCCTATGGCCATTGACCATAAATGATTCTTGACCATGGCCTTTAATTTGGACGCTACCAAGGGTCGTCTGCCGCACAACGGTGTAGGGGCCGGACCATCGGGATTTCAGCTTACCAGGGAAGAGCTTCAGGCGAGAGTTATATAAAAGGACTTCATCTCCGGGGTAGAATTGCTTGACCCCCTTCAACTGAGCGTCATGAATCCTCTTGGTGTGTTCTTTATAGAGTTTCATGGTCTCGTACGCGTGGAGACGATGCTCCTCAAGCTCAGCAATCTGATCGTGGCGCATATTCTCTGCTACTGCATATTTCATGTTTAACTCTTTAGTAGCCCAGAACGCCTTGTGCTCAAGCTCAACCAGTAAATGGCATGCCTTGCCATAAACTAGTTGATACGGTGAGTTACCTATGGGAGTCTTGTAGGCAGTTCGATATGCCCATAAGGCATCATTGAGCTTAGATGACCAGTCCTTGCGGGACCGGGCAACTGTCCTATCAAGAATCCGCTTGAGCTCACGGTTTGTCACTTTCGCTTGACCGTTAGCTTGACGGTGATTAGCTGTGGACATTCGGTGGGTGACGCCAAAGCGTTTGCACACCCGGTCGAAGTGTCTATGGAAGTGGGTACCCCTATTGCTTATGATGAAGCGTGGTGAACCAAAACGCGTGAAGATACGTGTAAGGAACCGTCCCACCACTCTTGAATCATTGGTGGGTAAAGCTTTAGCTTCAGCCCACTTAGAAACATAGTCAATGGCCACAAGAATGTACTTATTTATGTTGGAGGGTGTGAATGGTCCCATAAAATCAATTCCCCAAACATAAAAAATTTCAACAGTTAAAGAAATAGTTTGAGGCATCTCATTACGGTTAGAGATGTTACCTGATCGTTGGCATGCATCACAATGACGAGCAAAAGTGTCGCAATCACTATTGATATAAGGCCAGTAGAATCTGGTTTCGAGTACCTTTCTCGCAGTGCGGTTGCCGCCGAAGTGTCCTCCAAACTGACCTTCATGGCACTTACGCATGATTTCAGCTGCCTCGATGTAAGAGACACACCTCCGGATCATCCCGTTAGTTCCAATACTGTATAAGAATGGCTTGTCCCAGAAGTAAGACTTGGCTTCCTTAATGAGCTTATTTTGCACATTATAATCCAGTCCCGGAGGTATTATGTCACGAGAAAGATAGTTAGCTACGGTGGCATACAAGGGCTCGTCCGGTGTTGTTGCATTACTGAGCTCTTGAGCATGACAATCGCCCAAGCCTCGATGGCTATGTTGTTGACCTGTTCATAGATTTCAAGTCGCAACAACTCGTCAGGGAAAGAATCATTGATCGGAGTAATAGTAGACTTACCTGTCTGTGATTCCTCGAGTCAGGAAAGGTGATCGGCTGCTAGGTTCTCCGCCCTTCTTGTCCTTGATCTCTATGTCGAACTCTTGGAGAAGGAGAACCCATCGGATAAGTCTTGGCTTCAAGTCCTACTTTGCTAGGAGATGGCGTAGAGCAGCGTGGTCGGTGTAGACGATGGTGTGTGAGAGGACCAGGTACTGCCTGAACTTATCGAAAGAGAAGACAATGGCTAGGAGCTCCTTCTCTGTAGTAGTGTAGTTCCTTTGAGCGTCATTAAGCGTCTTGCTAGCAAAATAAATAGGGTGGAATCTCTTATCTTTTCTTTATCTCAGAACAGCACCAACGACAAAGTCACTAGCATCGCACATTATTTCAAATGAAAGATTCAAATCTGGTGCTGTGAGGATCGGTGCGGTGGTGAGTTTGGTCTTCATAATCTCAAAAGCCTCAAGACATGCCTTGTCAAAAATGAAAGGGGTGTCTTTATCTAGAAGCTTGGTCATTGGATGAGTGATCTTGGAGAAGTCTTTGATGAACCTCCGGTAGAATCCAGCATGACCAAGGAAGCTTCGAACTGTCTTGACCGAAGTTGGCGGTGGAAGGCTGGCGATGGTTTCAAGCTTGGCACGATCGACTTCTATTCCGAGCTTGGAGATCCTATGGCCAAGAACAATGCCTTCGGTAACCATAAAGTGACATTTCTCCCAACTAAGAGCTAAGTTGGTTTCCTCACAACGGGCTAGAACCTTATCCAAGTTGGCTAGGCACTTAGAAAATGAGTCTCCATAGACAGAGAAGTTGTCCATGAATACTTCTACCACGTTCTCTACTAGATCTCTGAATATAGCAAGGATGCATCTTTGAAAAGTAGCGGGAGCATTGCACAACCCAAAGGGAATGCGAGGATAAGTAAACGTACCAAATGGGCAGGTGAAGGTCATCTTTTCTTGGTCGTCGAGCTCGATAAGAATTTTGAAATAACCAGACATCCCATCTAAGAAGCAGTAGTACTCATGGCCAGCTAACCTTTCTAGCATCTGATCAATGAATGGTAGTGGAAAGTGATCTTTCTTTGAAGCATCATTAAGACATCTGTAATCGATGCAGACTCTCCATCCTGTAATAGTGCGAGTGGGTATGAGCTCGCCTTTCTGATTAGGAATGACTGTAATCCCTCCTTTCTTTGGAACAACCTGAGTTGGACTAACCCAAGGACTGTCGGCAATAGGGTAAATGATCCCGGCATCCAAAAAGCTTAAGGACTTCCTTCTTCACAACCTCCTGCATTAGAGGATTTAATCGGCGTTGTGGTTGTCCGACTGGCTTGAATTCTTCATCTACAACTATCCAATGTTTGCAGCAGGTTTCGGAGATGCCTCTGATGTCAGCTAATTGCCAGGCTATAGCTCGGATGTGCTTCTTCAGTAGCATGATCAGTTGTTCTTTCTGTTCGGGAGATAAAGCTGAGTTGATGATGACTGCCAATTGACATTCCTCCCCCAGAAATGCATACTCTAGATGGTCGGGGTGCTCCTTTAATGCAAGGTTTGGCGGGTTCTCATATGAAGTGGTGATCCGACTTGAAGTTGGTTCAATATGGGGTGGCGCAAAAGTGGTTGTAGACGTCATCTTTCAGTCGTCTAACTCGTCTTGCCATAGGCGCTACTCTTGATCTTCTAACGCGTTTTCAATTCCTAAAATTAAACACAACTCTAGTGGATCACTAGATAAGGCGTTAGTGATGAAGTTGGCCGAGGCCAACTCTATAGCATCAACATTATAACATTTATCATCTTGAACTACATAATATCTCATGCTATCCCTAATGCGGAATGTAACACTATCCTGTCCTACACTTAGAGTTAACAAGCCTTGTTTGCAATTGATATTCGCACCGGCGGTTGTTAAGAAGGGTCGCCCTAAGATAAGCGTTCCATCTAGTTCACGGGTATCCAGAACTACCAAATCTGCAATAATAGTAAAAGGGCCACATGAACAGCTACATCTTCTATTATACCCCTAGACAGTTTGACAGACCTATCAGCTAGCACGAGATGCAGAGTAAGCAGTTTTAATTTTCCTAGGTTTAACTTCTCATAAAGATAAGCAGGCATAACATTAATAGACGCACCGAGTCAGCTAGACTACGCTCAATTTTAATATCATTTATTATGCATGGTAATGTAAAAGGACCGGGATCAAAACACTTAACTGGAGGTGGCGGTGGCTGTCGCATAGGAGATGGGCTACCGAATAGAGAAGCACAATCATTGGTGAGGGTGACAGAGAATGCCTCTCCGTTCTTTACTTTCTTCACGAGATCTTTGAAGAATTTTCCAAGTGGTGGTATGATCTCTACAGCTTCAGTTACTGGTATCTTGATCTCCGCATTCTTTAGAACGTTATACCACTTCTTATACTGGGTGTCGTGATCCTTGGCCTTGCTCATTGCATCTTTTGGAAAAGGGATCTGAGGTTGATACGGTGCTAAGACAGGATCAGGAGCTGTCTTGGGAGGAGTATTCGGTGCTACTTCTTTCCTCTTTTGTGATATCTTCAATCTCTAGCATGTCTATGACAGTAGCATCTGGTATCATGTCCGGTTCTGGATATTTTGGATCAGCTGTCTGTTTACCACTCCTGGTGGTTATGGCTTGAGCTTGTTCACTCCTAACACTGGAGTCGCCTTGAAATGCTACTTGATTGAGGAAGGGGCTGCTAGCCAACAACCTAGTCATACTGGTCACTGCATCTTCCACTCTTTGGCTCTAAGCCATTTGTCCTTGATTGAGTGCAGCTTGAGCCTTGAATTGATTGTCATGTTCGTCAATTTTGCTCATGATTCGGTCAAACTTCTTCTCGAAGTCCTCATCTCTGTCGTAATATGGCTTTGATCGAAACTATTGTTGTCCTCCAATGAATCCAGGAGGTCCTTGGTATGATTCTGAGAATCGGTTGTTGTGGTTCTGACCCTGAGGTTGGTAGTTCCTGTAATTGGAGTAGCCTCTCTGGTTGTTGGTGAAGCCTTGACTAATGAAGTTCACCTCTTCTGTAGACCAGACATCTGCTTGGGGATCGAAGGATGCGCCAATCATCTTTAGATGTTTTTGAACTTCTGCTTTGACTTGATCCGCGATGCTCATTTGACTCTTGGTACCTTCTCTTTGTCTTCCCCAATTTCTTGACTTTGAAACACAGCTAGCGAAATGAAGAAGAGCGTCTTGAGGTGTAAGAGCGGTGCAATCTCCCCAAGCCAAAAAGTTGACCCACTTTGCAGATTCCTCACGCAATCCCAAATTCAACTAGCTGCCTTTGTTCATAACCATGGTGAGGATTGATGACACTCGATTTGACGTGATTATCAGCCTCATTTAAGCGACATTTCTTGGTTTAAGACATGGTTTTTAGGGTAGAATAGCGAATATTCACTCAACTGCTCTATCTCGTACCATTTGTGTTACTTTGGCCCGTTTTGGGTCTATTTGATGGTTTTCTAGTGTTTTCATGATAGCACAGGTTTCCACTATCAAATAGTGTAACCAAGGACGTGTCTAAGGCATTGGAACCTCAAGGAACCGCATCAGAATCAACCAAGGAGTCAATTAAAGTCAACACATCCCCTGCCCGAATTACACAGCAGTTTTCGGCGAAAAGATCTTGAGTTTTCGCCGAAAACTCAAGAAGAGATCAGCAGACCATTACAAGGAGGAGTTTTCGGCAAAAACTCCAAAGTTCTCGGGAAAACCCCAAGTGATTTCGAACAAAAGAAACAGACGGAGGAAGCCCTATTTTAAAGGAAGTTTTCGCCAAAAACTCCCTAAGTTTTCGGCGAAAAGTGGGCTGATTTCCAGCCAAAACGTGGACGAGTACAAAAGGGAAAAGGCGGCTGAAAATAGGGGGATCTCATAACTTACACTTGGGACGAAAATTCCAAGACTTAAACGGGGAGAAAGAAAGAGTGAAAAGAGTTCGAGGAGCCAGGAAAGGATCATGATGCCATCCTTCCCTCTCGAAGAACCAGTGCTAGGAGTTGAAGATCCAACAGATTGAAGCTTCAAGGATTCGTCGAAATTAGGTTTTACAGTTCTTCCCTGTCTTTCCTACCTGAGATGTATTTGATGTGCAAGATTTAACTCACAACATTCAAGGTCGTATTCCACGAGGGCTCTCTCAAAAGCTAATTCTCACACGATTCATGGACGGTCTATTCATTTAAAATGAGTTGCACCTTGCTCTAGGGTTGTGGATTGGAGATGAGAAGAAAATAATTAAAAGGGGGAGAGAGAGGTTTTGTCGAAGGCTGAGTTGTTGAAAAGAATGAATTGAATTTCTCTCCCAATTTCCACAGCGACTCCTCTTTATATAGTCTGCTGAAAAGACCTGGATTTTTCGGCGAAAACACCTACAGTTTTCGCCGAAAACTCCTTTGAAAATCATCGAGCCCTCTTCAATTCCTTCTAATGTTTTCGGCGAAAACTCTGAATGTTTTCGCTGAAAACCTCTTCGAAAATCGAACCTCATCCTTCTGTTTGCAGCGGGATATAGTTTTCGGCGAGAACTTAAAGTTCTCGCTGAAAACTCCATCAGCAATATCTTCATAATTTCCAAACTTGCATCGGCCATATCTCTTCCGTCCTAGCTCCGATTGACCTCCCGTTTGATCCTACGTGCTCCTTGTCACCAGTACTATGACGCCAAGACCTGAAAATGCCAAGAAAACAACTCCAATAGACACGGAATTGGCCTCAAAGTAGCAACCGGACAACAAATGGACACTTAGCACAAAACTTCAATAAAAGCATATTAAGCATGGCATTTAAGGATCAAACACGGGCATTTCATAGGTCAATCATAAGCTAAAAATGCACTAAATAAAGTCACATCAAATTCCCCTACGACTAAGCTTTGCTTGTCCTCAAGCAAATGAATCAGAAAACATCCAAGTTCACAAATGACAAGATCGGTGTCATTGAGATTCAAACAATAATAATTTGGCTTAAACTGTTCCACGAACAAACTTAACTTACACATGCAAGAACGTCAACCAAACAAGTATAGACCTCACTACTTTCTGCACACTTCAAGTAGTGGTTGATTGAGACACAGAAAAACGACCACAACAACACCAACTCTAATCAAAAGGACTTGAACACGGGAAATAGAACAGATTAGGTGGGGGTAGGAGAATTTTTGAAAGTGGTAAGTGATCGTGATGTGGCTATCGACTCGACTTCATTCGCCTCTAGATCTGCACTTTTCACGCTCAAACTAGGATCACTACAACAAGGGCCAATTTGAGAACTCCTTTTTCTTTTCTATAATTTTTTCTTTTTTTTTTCTACTGCATACTAGTGCTCGATCCAACACTTCACTTAGGTGTTGAACCTGCCTAGCTCACAGCCTTTGTCTTTGCTAGTGCTCAACCTGACACTTCAGTTAGGTGTCGAGCTTGCCTAGCTTTTTCTTTTGGCACCTCAAGAGTTTCAGCACTTGAACACTTTCTTTTGAGCATTTTCTTAACAAATTAGCCACTTGATCCTTAGCCCCTTACAAATTCCACACACGATTTCGATTTGGATTTCGTCTAATCTCAAGCCACAATCACGAGGGATCAAAAAGGGTGATGAAAAATATGGAATATGGTGAAAATGTGTATGATCCAACAAACAGGCCAAGGCTCAACGGGTTTTCCTAAAGGAAACTGATTCGGGTAGGCTTTTTGGCTGAATGTGGTGAAATTCTAATTGCCTTTATCATCTTAGACCGGTGTTATCGAGCGGTACAAAAACACGTATCAAACCAATCAACCAACATACAAGAGTGATAAAATCTCTGTTCTGGCCTAGACTCATTTGATATTAGTGCCAACCTACTGGTTAAAGGTTCTAAGTGGAACAGTCTAAACGTCATTGCGAAAGATTGAAGTCAATTAAACACCAAAAGTCAAGAACTGAATGATTCTACGATAGAGGAATTTGGAAACAATCAAGATCATGCAAATCAAGCAAAGCATAGCAATACATCTCTACCACAAATAATCACACCAAACCTCAAACTCCCCTACGACTAACAGGAGCATTGTCCTCAATGATCAAGAGAGAGAGGGTAAGGTGGAACGAAGTTACCGCGTTGGTAGAGAAGAGCATAGGACGTAATAGTGGTGAAAGAGTTCCATGATGATCCTTGGTTAAGAGTGATCCCAATTGCTTGCCAAACCTTATTCATAAAGCTAAAACAACACAAAAAACTCAAACAACAATTAAAAGTGAAAAATTAAAGATAACATGGGGTGCCTCCCAAGAAGCGCTTGGTTACCGTCTTAAGCTCGACGATACCTGCGTTATGGTGTCCAACTTAGTACCTCTTTGATGTCAAGTAGCTTCTTCCACGATGAAAGTTGAGCTCCAAGAAACATCTTGGGAGAATGGTAGACTAGCCAATACACATTGATGCTTGTATAACGCTTGGTACCTTGGGGTGGCTTGCTACCTTTGAGTTTCGAAGCTTGAGGAAGAAAGTATGGTAGGGGGCCACCATTGAGCTTCATCGTCTCCAAGTTGGTGATGCCACTCAAGGAGTCTTCCGGTTCAAACATGGGCGACTCCTCTTCCATTATCACCTTAGGGGGGGGGGGGGTAGAGATGCATGTCTCCTTAGGTTCTTGGCACAAATACTTCATGATCAAGCAAGAAGATTGAAGAGCACTAACAATCTTTGGTGGCACCACAATAGGGTGGTGTTGGTCACTTTCGTGCTCTACTCTCGGTACCACCTCTTCTTGAAGAGTCTTCACAACATGTCTCACCTCCTCTAAAGTGTCATCATCCTCAAGTTTCCTTGGTTCTTCTATCCCCACATCATCGTTACTTGGTGTGTCCTCGGGAAGAACATGTTCCTCAATCGCCTCCACTACTAAATCTTCTTCCGTGTCAAGCTCTTCGGATTCACAAGTGTCATCTTCATCATCATAAATGTACTCCACCTTCTTGGGCTGATTCTCATTCTCTAGAGCTTCCATGACGAGATTCATACTTTGAGCTAGGCGATTGAGCCGAGCCGCATTGTCGTCCGCAATCTTTGAGAACTCCTCTAGCATGGATGGAGGGGGAGAGTGTTGCTCCACCTTATGGGGTTGACGTTCATTTTCAAACATCCCATTGATGTGCGCCATGCTTTGTGCTAAGCGATTAAGTTGGTTCACATTATCTTCCGCAATCTTCAAAGCTTCCTCAAGCGTGGGAAAAGGTGGAGGAGGTTCCTCATAGCTTACGAACTCCTCTCGAGGACGCTCACTTTCCTTAACCATTTTCAAGAGCTCCTCTAGCATAGAAGGAGGTTGAGAGGGTTGCTCATAGCTTGTGAACTCCTCTTGAGGACGCTCGCATTCTTTAACCATCTTAAAGAGCTCCTCTAGCATGGAAGGCGATGGAGAATGTTGTTCATGACTTGTGAAATCTTCTTGATAATACTCCGGCAAGACTTGATGGTAGGGTGGAGATGGATAAGGACATTGCTCATTCCACATGGGTGATGAAACTTGTTGTTCTTGACCCCACCATTGGCTATCTCCCTCACAAGTTTCTTGGTAGTAGCTGGATGAAGTAGGATGACCATAGTATGGGTTAGGAGATGGATTCCACCCTTGATAGGTATCATAACCATTACTTTCATTCCACGAGTTCATCTTACTTGCAACCGTGCTCCCATTAACTAAATGAGGTAGAGGACGGATTGGTGGATCCCTACAAACAAGCACAACAAACACAACCAAGTAGTACAATAATGCGGGATAACAAAACCACAAAATCAAATAACAAAGAAGCAAAACTAAAATGGAAGGAAGTGAATAGAACGGTCCACTACTAAATGCTTTCAAAGGATTGAGAAAGTCCCCGGCAATGGCGCCAAAAACTTGATGTGCAAGATTTAACTCACAACATTCAAGGTCGTATTCCACGAGGGCTCTCTCAAAAGCTAATACTCACACGATTCATGGACGGTCTATTCATTTAAAATGAGTTTTAGTTTGAAATAGGAACAAAAGAAAACATAAAGAAAACTAAACAAACAAACAAAGCGGTGCAACACAAAGATAAAGGAGGTTCACTTGGAAAGATAGCTTCATCATGCTCAAGAGGAACAAATGCACAAACAAGCCAAACATGATCGAGGTTGCAATCGAATGACCACGCAAATCCCTTCTATAGACTCAATGCACTCTCGTCGCACTAAGTTCCTATCCTATAACCACTCAACCTAGGCTCTCGCTCTCAAGCTAAGTGACTAAGGATGCATTAAAGGTGTTTGATGAAATGCCAAGCTACAAACCCCTCTCCTATGACTCTATGACCACTAGGCTAGACACCACACTCTCATGTCAATGTCCTAACACTAAGAGAATCATCAGAAGACTAATCAAAGTTCAATTGAATGAAAAACCTAACGCACACCAAGTGTTCGATAAAATGCACAAGAGAGAAATCATGCAACTATGGTTGAATTGAGATGATCTAATCTCTTAGAACACACTCTCTTCAATCCCTAGACCTACAATCCATGTAATCTAAGCACTCTCATGCATTACATCAAAAAGAATAGACCAATCAAGCAAAAATAGCCATCAATGGAATTAACAACAAGTCTAGAGATCATCTTCTTACAATCCAAGATCAATAATGGCATATTTGTACAATCAACCTCTATCCTAGCACAACTATCTATCAATCCAAGGAAACCTAAGAAATCAGCAACACATGGCCAAGGAAATGAAGGAAAGAGAAAGAAAGTTGATCACCAAGAACACCATGGCAATCCTCCTCTTGCAAGCTCCTCTTCCAAGGTTGTGGACTTCAATCCAAGCTCCTCTACTTTGAGTTGCACCTTGCTCTAGGGTTGTGGATTGGAGATGAGAAGAAAATAATTGAAAGGGGAGAGAGAGGTTTTGTCGAAGGCTGAGTTGTTGAAAAGAATGAATTGAATTTCTCTCCCAATTTCCACCGCGACTCCTCCTTATATAGTCTGCTGAAAAGACCTGGATTTTTCGGCGAAAACACCTACAGTTTTCGCCAAAAACCCCTTTGAAAATCACCGAGCCTTCTTCAATTCCTTCTAATGTTTTCGGCGAAAACTCTGAATGTTTTCACCGAAAACCTCTTCGAAAATCAAACCTCATCCTTCTGTTTGCAGCGGGATATAGTTTCGGCGAGAACTTAAAGTTCTCGCCGAAAACTCCTTCAGCAATATCTGCATTTTTTCCAAACTTGCATCGGCCATATCTCCTCCATCCTAGCTCTGATTGACCTCCCGTTTTATCCTACGTGCTCCTTGTCACCAGTACTATGACGCCAAGACCTGAAAATGCCAATAAAACAACTGCAATAGACACGGAATTGGCCTCAAAGTAGCAACCGGACAACAAATGGACACTTAGCACAAAACTTCAATAAAAGCATATTAAGCATGGCATTTAAGGATCAAACACGGGCATTTCATAGGTCAATCATAAGCTAAAAATGCACTAAATAAAGTCACATCAGTATTCTTTGTTCGTCTTTGATTCTCCTATATTGAATATGAGTAGCTAGTTAGTTTAAGCCTAAGGGTAAGGAGTTACGGTGGTGTCTGTGAACTGCATGAACTAGAATCGAAAATCGATGGTCTGTCGACTGCCAATGCCCTGGTGATCCAAGGGGGATTCTAAGTCTAACCTTTTCTGTCGTCTGTCTAAGTCAAACAACCAATCATTCTGCATTTAAATTTCATTTCAATTCACCTTGCATTTTAGTATAGAAGTCGTGGAACTCACACCATGCACTACGTGTTCAACTTTGAGTAAAACTGCCAACATATTTGAGTAAGCAAGTAGAAGAGGCCGGTGGAATACGATCTGTCATGCTCTGTGCTTGACAGTTATTTGATTGACCGCATTACAACGTACATCAAGGACAATTGTAGAGAAGCTCATGGAATTCATTCCAAGTGTCGTATAAGCTTGTATCTTCTTTCTGAGCAAACCTGGAGATGCTATCCTTGTAGGCAGTTGTCCTTGACGGAGGGAAATATTCCTCAACAAAATCTTGAGCTAGAGTCTCCCAATCTGTATAATGACCGGGTGGCTTGCCGCTAAGCCATCTCTTAGCTGCACCTCTGAGAGAGAATGGAAAAGCTCGAAGGCATAAAGCATTCTTGTTGAGGTTCCCACTCTTGAAAGTTTCACAGATAGCCAGAAAGTCAGATAAATGTGTGCAAGGATTATCATCTGGTTTTCCTTCAAATTGCACGTCCCTAGAGATTAGTCCCAGGAAGGGGATCTTAATCTCACAGCCAGGATCATTGTCGTTACATGGCACGACGATGGAAGACCGAACGTTGGTTGCGCTCGGCTTACTGTAGTCCGCAAGACTCTTTGGAGCAGCCATTGCAGTAGGGAAGGATGAAATGGAAGTGACTTGATTCTATACCTGCTATAATCTGCAAGGGACAAAAACAAATACAACCGGCGTAAAATCGAAGTGTGATAGGAAATGAAATATGGAAAGGTAGAAGAATAAAACTGCCAATTCTTCTTTCAAACGAAATAGAAGAGCTCCTCGGCAACGGCGCCAATTTGATGAACGTTGTAATGCGTGCAGTCAAATAACTACTGAGCTTAAAGCTAAGCAGATCATATTCCACGGGTATCTTCTACTTGTTTACTCATATGTGTTGGCAATTCTATTCATGGTTAAACAGTTTGCGCGTGGTGTGAGTTCCACGACTTCTATACTAGAATGCAAGAAAACTGAAATGAAATTAAAATGCAGAATGATTGGTTGTTTGACTTAGACAGACGACAAACAAGCTTAGATTTCGAATCCCCCTTAGATCACCAGAGCATTGGCAATCAACAGACCAGCGGTTTTCAATTCTCATTCACTCAACTTCTAAACACCACCATAACTCCTTACCCTTAGGTTTAAGACTGGCGAACGTTCGCTCTATCCGATCTAACTACCAAGATTAATTAGTCGCCCGAGTACGGTCGCTTCTTGTGACGACAAAACTAACTAGTGGAATTACTAGTGATTCATGAGTTACTCTTGAAGTGGATTAACCCTAATTGGTTCCTATGAAAGGCACACTCCAATGAATAGGTTAATTGTTGATTTGGTGTTTTAAAGTGAGGTAAACATTCTCTACTATCCTCAACTTAACAAGAAACTAATCTAGGCGGCCAAACCAGACAAGAAACACGGAGAACGAAGAACAATTCAAACATGAAAGAGAAACTGACTGAACTTCGAATCTAATCACCGCCGATCTGTGACCGCTTTAAAGCCCTGGGTCACTTAAGGTTCATCTAATCTAAGCTCAACGAGTTTAGATACTCATATTCAATATAGGAGAATCAAAGACGAACAAGGAATACATCTCAGGTAGGAAAGATAGAGAAGAACTGTAAAACCTAATTTCGACGAATCCGTGAAGCTTCGGTCTTCTGGATCTTCAACTCCTAGCACTGAGCTCTCCGAGATGGAAGGATGGCGTCACGATCTTTTCCTGCTCCTTGAACTCTCTCCACTCTCTCCCTCTATTCTAAGTCTTGGAATTTTCGTCCAAAAGGTAAGTCTAACTCTTGCAGCCGGCGATTTTCTCTTTTATAGCTATCTGTGCTCGGCTGGGAAAAAGGAAAGTTTTCACCAAAAACTTAGAGAGTTTTCGCCAAAACTCAAGGTAAAACTTCCTGGATTTCTCCTGTTCTTTCTGCTTAATTTCGCTCCATAGTTTTTGGCGAGAAGTAGGGTGTTTTCGCCAAAAACCTTGGCATAAGTAGGGATGGTTCTGACTTCAACTTGATTGCTTCTTTGATTGATTTTGGGTTACTTCCTCAGGGTTCCGATGCCTTAGACATGTCATTGGTTACGCTTATTGACGGTAAACATCTGTGCTATCACAAAAACACTAGAAAACCATCAAATAGACCTGAAACGGGCCAAAGTAACCAGAATGGCACGAGATAGAGCAGTTGAGTGAATATTCGCTATTCTGCCCTAGAAACCATATCTTAGACAAAGAACTGTCGCTTAAATAAGGCTGAAAATCATGTTAAATCGAGTGTCATCACCTCCCCATGCCAACATGGGATGGTAGAATAGGTAAAGAGAATCAGAGAGGAATTTCCTTGCTGGAAGGGAAGTACCCCACACTCGGAGCCTAAAGAACAAGCCTTGAGGATGATGCCGAGCAGGCCGCAGCACTGATGTCAGGCCGAGAGTACATCGGCCCCAGGCCTACACCAGCACCACCCCCGAAGCCCAGAAGAGCCCAAATCCTAGAGCTAGAAGACACACCTAGGAGGATGTTGATCCTCAACCAGGCACCAATGCCAGCTCCTACTCCAACTAGAGTCAGATTAATGACCCGCAAGTAGTTGATGCTGAGACCGAGCCCCGACCCGGGCCACAGACCGAGCCTAACACCAAGTCTAGCCCCAGACCGACTCCCACGAGCTCCAGAGCCCAACTAGCAGTTAAAGAGACTCAGGAGGCATCCTTGAAAGCCTGGCGAAGACAAAAGTCAAAAGGCCCGGACAGATTTGAAGAAGGCCCCAAGTTGAGCTTGCCACAGACACCGAGCCCGCATTCGGCCACTACGCCAGAGTGATGACACTCGATTTGACGTGATTATCAGCCTCATTTAAGCGACATTTCTTTGCTTAAGACATGGTTTTTAGGGTAGAATAACGAATATTCAATCGATTGCCCTATCTCGTGCCATTTGTGTTACCTTGGCCCGTTTCGGGTCTATTTGATGGTTTTCTAGTGCTTTTGCGTTAGCACATATTTTTGTCGTCAAATAAAGAAGCCAAGGTCATGTCTAAGGCGTTGGAACATCGAGGAATTGCACCGGATTCGATCAAAGGAGCCAATCAAAGTCAAACAAATTCCTGCCGGTTTACAAAGAAGTTTTCGCCGAAAATAAGCATATGTTTTCGGCGAAATTAATAGTACAAATCGACTGACGCCAAGTGAAGGAGATTTTCGGCGAAAGTGTTGAGTTTTCAGACCGAGAAGAAAAGGCAGAGGAATCAGCCGGCGGGACTTCCATTCACAAGCATATTTTCGGCGAAAATAAGTCACTATTTTTGGCGAAAATATTAGAAGAAATCTGGCTGATTAGGGTTAAGTATAAATACTTAACCCGGCGGCCCAAAAAAAAGGATCATAATTTACATCAGAAAATACTTTTCGAATCAGAATCCTACGATTTTCTCTGAAGTTCTGAAGCGAAGAGTTAGAGTTCGAAGAGCCGGAAAGAGATCGTGATGCCATCCCTTTCATCTCGGAGAACCGGAGCTAGGAGTGTAGTTTACCGAAGATCGAAGTCTGTCAGAGTCGTCTAAATTAGGTTTTTCAGATTCTTTTCTGTTCTTCCTCTGAATGATGAACTCTTTCTTTGTCTTTGTTTCTTTTGTAATAATCATGAGTAGCTAAATTCGTTAGAGCTTAGACTATATGAACCCTAAGTGACCCAGGGCTTTAAAGCGGTCACGGATCGGCGGTGATTAGATTCGAAATTCAATCAGTTCTTTTTCATGTTTGATTTGTTCTTCATTGTTCATGTTCTTGTCTGGATTGATCACCTAGATTAGATTCTGGTTAAGCTAAGGATAGAAGCGAACGCTCGCCTTACTTTAGAACATCAAATTGAACAATTAACCTTATAATTGGAGCGTGCCTTTCGTAGGAACCGGTTAGGGTTAATTCACTGCAAGAGTAACTCATTAATCATTAGTAATTACACCAGCTAATTAAGTCATTGCGAGAGGCGACCGTACCCAGGCGGCTAGTTAATCTTGGTAGTTAGAATGGATAGAGCGAACGTTCGCCGGTCTTAAACCTAAGGGTAAGGAGTTATGGTGGTGTCTTAGTAATTGATTGAACGAGAATCGAAATCCGCTGATCTGTTGATTGCCAATGCTCTGGGGAACGAAGGGGGATTCAAAGTCTAAGTTCGTTTGTCATCTCTGTTTTCAAACCCTAATTTCCAATCTGCTTTAGTTTAATTTTTAATTTCTCCACATTTCTTAGAATTAGAAGTCGTGGAACTCACACCACGCACAACTTGTCTGCATTCGAGTATTTGCCAGTTTTGAAGTAGTCAATCTTAGAAGACCCTTGGAATACGATCTGCTTAGCTCTTGTTAGCTTTGTAGTATTTGATCAACCGCTTCTGCGACGGTTCATCAAATTGGCGCCGTTGCCGGGGACTTCTTTTGATTGTTCGAAAGCAGAACTGGCAATATATTCTTCTACTTTCCATCTTTCACCTTAGCATCCACTTCGATTTTACACTGGTTTTGTTTGTCTTTGTTATCTGTAGGTTTACAGGTGTATGCCTCACCGTCCTTGGACTCGCTCTCATACCGAATAGGCTAAGAGTGCAGAGAGACCAGGCAGTTCTGCTCCACCTCTACGATCACAGATTCTGAAGAAAGGCAGATCCAATCCATTCATCACTCCGATCAAGATCGAGGAACCGAAGGAGAGTTCCTCATCTCCATCTTCACCTGTACCGTCATCTTCATCCGCTTCATACACCGAGTCACTCTCACCTCCTCCATCTCCCGCCATGGACGATAGATTACCACCACCACCACCAAAATGGCGATCAACTGCCACCGCCACCACCTGCACAGAAGAGTCTAGCAGACTATAACAAGCCGAGCGCGA